>APFE030460493.1:15141-68332 GCA_000404065.3 Pinus taeda
CTTTCCATCTACCATGAAGTTGTTCAAAACTTACATGCCTTGCTTGAGCCTTCAAAGAACTCTGATGTATGCTGACCCTAAGTTTGCCAAGTGCTTCTTATGCATGAAAGGAACTTGAGAATAACCAAGGCCAATTCTCCCTTACCTTACCCTTTTCCTTTGAAATCTTTTCAGTGATAACACCATCATTCCTTGGTATGCACCCATTGTTCAATGTAGATCGCCTTTGACCATACTTTCCACCATAATTGGACACATCTGACATTGCAGAACAACTCACACCAACAAAACTCAATCTAGACTGCATGGAACAAGCCACAACTGATCGGATCATGGACACACAAATCAAGAACACTTGCCAACAGAGGATAAAACTATATCGATTTGTCAAAGCAGAACAACTCCTTCACTAGGGAAAGTGGCTCACTAGGGACCACTTTCAACAAAAATTTCCTCACCTCATGGAGGCTTTGCATGCAATGGGGACCATTGCACCTGTGGTTGTAGGCAAGGGCTTGCCACGAAACCTGTAGTACTGAGAGAGACCTTTCCAACAAGGTATCATAAGTGCCAAATGAATATAATATGACCAAGTTATGACCTAGGAAGTTGGCTGCCCAACTAACCCCAACGGGGCCCACAAACTCTTGGTGTTACATCTCCCGAGGTTAGGGTTTTCCCATGTTTCCAGTAATAAACAAGTCCTTGAGCCTCATTATAACACAGTTCAGTGGCATGTATCCCCCACATCTCTTCTCAAAGATAGGCTACAGTTTCCCGAGCCATCTTATTTCCATTCTGTTTGTATGCATAGTTCAATATTTTTCTATTAATGAAGTGATGTGTTTTTTTGTTGCATCTCTGTGTTTATGATTATATTTGTAAGTTGTTGCGTTCCAGCTTAAGTTTGGATCAGTGGTATCACAACGGTCTTCTCTTTCTCTATTTTTCTTTGCATGTCCCCAATGAGGTTAGGGTATAAGGAGTTAGGGCTTGATTTGGTTGAACCATTGCAAGATCAACCTCTTAAAACTCGATGACCTCCCATGGCGGAAGAAAAGGAAGATGAGGGGGTAGGAGATCCTTTTAAAATGTTGTTTGAGGAAGCCCTAGAGTGACAGTGGGATGCGATGATGGACAAATTTGCCCAAATCCTTTGACGACCACCCACAGATGATGCATCTTCATTCAATAGCCACTCTGGAGGTGCCACTCCTTTTAAGGTACAATTTTACATTGATATTCCCATACTCGAAGGCCTGATAGATATATACGCCATAGATAAATGGTTAAATCTATTGGAAGGATATTTTTCAGTTCATGACTTTTCCAATTGGAAAAAGGTTACTTTTTCACTTCTTAAATCCACCCCACACATTAAGGATTGGTGGGAAACCTACTGTGAAAAAAAGGACGAGAGTGACCCCTTGCTGTTTTCAGGTGCACCCACTTGGAATTCTTTCCGAGACACCATGAAGGAACAATATTATACTGTCGGGAGCTACGAAGACAAATACATAAAGTGGAACACGCTATGGCAAGGAAGGGACCAAGATGTGCCAGAGTTCACAAGTACTTTCCATACCCTTCACATGAAGTTGTGTATCAAGGATACTAAGTGGAATTTGGTGCTCAAGTACCACGGTGTATTTAGATAACATCTTGATCTTCAACCAGATTTGGGAAGAACACCTCCACCATATTTGATAGGTCCTTCAAACCCTACGCCAACACAAGTTGTGTGATAACTTGGAGAAATGAACCTTTGGTCTGACCCAGGTTCAATATCTAGGGTACATCATTGATGAGTAGGGTGTACATGTGGACCCATCCAAGATACAAGTCATTCATGATTGGCAAGCCCCAACCACGCAAATAGAGCTCTGTAACTTTTTGGGTCTTGCCAATTTCTACTGTAGGATCGTGTCGGAGTTCTCTTACATCACTTGACATTTAAGTTAAGTCACCAAGGGCGGAGCGAAAGAAAAGTTTTTTTGGTTGGAAACCCAACAAAAAGCGTCCTTTGAGTTGAAGAATCGCCTCTGTTCTGCACCAATGCTCACATTATCAGACCTACAACAAAAATTTGAGATTGAGACAGATGCCTTTGACTATGCTATTGGTGCAATTCTTACTCAACATGAACATCTAGTGGCTTAAGTGAGACATTTTCAGACACAGTCCGAAAGTACCCCACCTATGACAAAGAAATGTATTCCATTGTGCAGGCATGACGTTAATGGAAGCATTACATTATGGGGAAGGAAACAATCATCTACATAGACCACCAACCTCTATAGTTCATACAGACACAGAGGAAGTTGCAGAACGATTGCCATTATAAATGATCCACCTATTTGCAATAGTTCCATTTGAACATTAAGTATAAAAAGGGTAACACCAATAATCTTTCTGATTGCCTTAGTCGACCACCGAACATGGTGCTGATCATTATGCTCGACTCTTGTGGGAACGAGACATCGGGGTGGCCGAATCTTTATAAGAGCGATCCAGAATTCCGCAACCTATACTCGACAACCCTGGAAGGGAAGCAAGTTTCAAAATTTCACCTTTAGGATGCACTGTTATGCCACCAAGGACACATATGTGTTCCTTCAAGTGAGCGTGCCAAGATGATTTGGTAGGTGTAGTACAGTCGAGTCGCTAGACATTTTGGAGTAGACAAAATAATGGCGGTATTGGAGAAGTGTTTTTATTGGCCAAAACTTCGTCAAGATGTTGGGAAGTACATTAGATCTTGCATTGCGTGTGGCATTGCCAAACCAATGATCAAGAAGCAAGGCCTGTATACTCCTCTTCCTACTCCAAGCCAACCTTGGGAATCTGTCTCCATGGATTACATGTCAATCCTTCCTTCTACTAAGCACGACAACAATTGCATTTTCGTGGTCGTCGCCAGATTCTCTACGATGGCCATCATGGCGGCTTGCAAGCAGAGTATCACATCAGAGGCCACTGCTAAGCTCTTCTTTGATCAAGTATGGGTACACTTTGGGATCCCACAGTCCATTGTCTCATATCGGGACAACAAATTCTTGAACGCATTTTGGTCAAGTTTCTAGTTGATGTTGGATACAAAAATTACTAAGTCCACGAATTTTTATCCCCAAAATGATGACCAAACAAAGGTTATTAATAGTACGATCATACATATTCTGCACATGTACAACTCGAAGTATCCACACACGTGGGATGGAAGTCTCCCCTATTTCCAACACAACTACAACAAAGATCTCCACAACTCAACCGGCATCAACCCCTTTCGGGTAGGGCTAGGATTTCAACCATTATGCCCCATTGATGTGGCCATACCATTTGCATCCACTCAAGTAGATTTGGCTCACGTTTAGCCTAAAGATGAAAGGGCTAACAACTTCATTGAGTGCATGCAACACATCCGCCAGCAGGTCCATGATATATTGGACATAACCAATGCTAAGTACAAGGTGCACCATGATCAACAGCGAGTGCCGCACAAGTTCCAGGTGGGCAACAAACTTTGGCTACATTTGTAGAAGGATCACCTTGATGGACACCACCACAAGCTTCACCTACTCTGTTATGCTCCATACAACATCATCAAGGCCATTAGTGAAAATGCCTTTGAGATCAGCATCCCACCGTTCCTTGGTATGTACCCAGAGTTTAATGTTGATCACCTTCAACCATAGTTTCCATCATTGTTGGACACATTTGACATTGTAAAACAGCTCACACCAACAGAGCTCAACCCAGACTGCATGGAGCAGGTCACAACTAATAAGATCATGGACACACAAATAAAGAACACTCACCAACAGAGGATACAAATATAATGAGTTGTCAAAGCTGACCAACTCCTTCACCAGGGCAAGTAGTTCATGAGGGACTAGGTTCAACATAAATTTCCTCACGTCATGGAGGCTCTGCACATGATGGGGACCATTGCTTCCTAAGGGGAGAGGAATGATCTAGGTGGATATTGGTGGCCACCCCTATTCCACCTAGATCCCCTAGTTAGTTTCATATTCCTTATTCATTTCATCATTTACTATTTTTAGCAATCTTTTCGGGTCCTAAACTTCTAGAGCAGTTTTGACCCCCCGAATGATGTTTTTTTTGGGGTCTACGACAGGCTAATAACCTTGGGAAAGGGCTTGCAATAAAACCTGTAGTACTTAAAGAGACCTTTCCAACAAGGTATCGTACGTGCCAAACAGAGATAATATGACCAAGTTATGACCCCGGGAAGTTGGCTTGCCCAACTAACCCCAACGGGGCCCACAAACTCTTGGTGTTACATCTCCTGGGGTTAGGGTTTTGGTTGTTTAGGGTTTTCTCATGTTTTCCAATAATAAATAGGCCCTTGAGCCTCATTGTAGCATAGTTCAGAGGCATGTAGTCATCATGTATCTTCTCAGAGATAAGCTACCATCACCTAAGCTATCTTATTTCCATTCTATTTGTAAGCATAGTTCAACATTTTTCTATTGATTAAATGAAGTTTTTTTCTGCTGCATCTCTGTCTTTATGATTATATTTGTAAGTTTTTTCATTCCTACTTAAGTTTGGATCAATCCGAAATTCCAAACCTGACATACTCCCTTTGCATGAACTTCACTCTTACTCAAAACCTTGTTGTTGTGTGATGTAGGGGCATTGGTAAACCTCGAATGACTGAGAAGGTCAAACCTTTTTACTAGAGGAGTTGGTTCATCAAAGTGTGGGTTTGTTGAATAGGTTAGGAAAAATATTATTTATTTGATAGCCATGTAATCTATTTGGTTGTTAATATCATCCAAGTGGATATTGGTGTCCACCCACCTATTCCACCTAGACCTCTAGTCAATTTCATCTATTTCCTTGTTTATTTCAACATTTACTATTTTTTAGCAGTTTTTCGGGTTGTGAACTTCGGAGCAACTTTGACCCCCTAGACGATGTTTTTTTGAGGTCCGCAACAGGCCTATAATATGTTGCAAATCCTATAGTACTCGGAGAGACCTTTCAAATAAGGTATCATATGCACCAAACATACATAATATGACCAAGTTAAGACCCTAGGAAGTTCGCTGCCCAACTAACCCGAACGGGGCCCACAAACTCTTCGCGTTCCATCTCCTTGGGTTAGGGTTTTGGTTGTTTATGGTTTTCCCTTGTTGTTCAATAATAAATAGGCCCTTGAGCCTCATTGTAACATAGCTCAAAGACATGTAGCCACCACATCTCTTCCCAGAGATAAGCTACCATCGACTGAGCTAGTTTATTTACATTATGTTTGTAATCATATTTCAGTATTTTGATATTAATGAAAGAAAGTGTTATTTCTACTGCATCTCTATATTTATGGTTATATCTGTAGTTTGTTGCATTTCTATTTAAGTTCAGTTCAGTGGTATTAGAGTGGCCTGTCCTTTCTATGTTTTTCTTTATATGTCCCCAATGAGGTCAGCGCATAAGGAGTTAGGACTCGATCTGGTTGAACCTTTGCAAGACCAGCCTCAGAAACCATGATGGCCTCCTATGGCAGAAGAAAAGAAAGATGAGGGGGAAGGAAATCCTATCAAAATATTTCTTGAGGAAGCCCTCGAATGAAAAAGGAACGAAATAATGGATAACCTTGCCCAGATCCTTCGACAACTACCCACATGCAACGCATATTCATCCAGTAGCTACTCTGGAGGTGCCACTCCTTTTAAGGTACAAGTTAACTTTTACATTGCCATATATGAGGGCTATATAGATGCAAATGCTGAGATGGTTGAATCTGTTGGAGGGATATTTTTTAGTTCATGAATTTTCCAATCTGGAAAAGATTACTTTTGCACTTCTCAAAGCCACCCCACACATCAATGATTGGTGGGAAACCTACTGTGAACAAAAGGATGATAGAGAACCGTCACTGTTTTCACTTGCACCCACTTGGGATTCTTTGTGAGATGCCATCAAGGATAAATATTACCTTGTTGGGAGGTATGAAGATAAATGCATAAAGTGGACCACGCTATGACAAAGAAGGGACCAAGATGTGCCAGAGTTCACAAATGTTTTCCACACCCTCAACAAAAAAATGGGTATTAAGGATTCTAAGCAGCATTTGGTACTTAAGTACCACAGATTCCTGCACAAGTACATCTAGGATGAGATGGAGTTCTTGGACTTCTCCTCGCTCGACACGACATACCGATACACTGTCAAGATTGAGCATAATTTTAATCAGAAGGAGTGAGACTTTGGATCTACAAATAAAAAGCAAGGAAAAGGTGCCCTCAAACGATAGGGAAAAAGACAAAGCCAAGGCGGGTTGACCCAGGTTAACCCGCCAAAGCCGCGAGAAAAGAACAACACCCCGAAGACAAAGAAGGACACATGAAAGCAATGTGATTTCCTTAGGAGCTCCACTCACAACACAAGTGAGTGCTTGGCCAAGAAGTCACTAGTGGCCAAGCTGAAGGCTTTCGAATCAGATGCATTTTCTAACTCTGAGTTAGAACCTGTCAAGTGGAATGACAAAGGGAAGTATACCATTAGCACGGAGCCTAGTGCCACCATGGCCACCGCCAAGATCTAGAAGTATGAACCTAAAGATCCAGAGGAGGGGGAACACTTATTCCACTCACAAATGTGGGTGAAGGGTTCTCCCCTGCAGATCATTGCCAATAGTAGGAGCCAAAAGAACCTAATTTCAACGGAGGTCATGAAGTGGCTGGGCCTACTGAAGACAACACATCCAAAACCGTACACCATTGAGTGGCTTCATCAAGGATAAGATCTTCACGTCAACCAAAAGTGCTACCTTCTCTACAACATTAAGCCCTTCACAGATGAGGTACTGTGTGATGTTGCTCCTCTTAAAGTTTGTGATGTACTATTAGGACAAGCATATTTGTGGAAGCGACATGCTGTATATGAGTCTAGACCTCACTTTGTAATTATTACTTTGGGAAATAAGTTGTACATGATACAGGAGATAGCCTCGCCTGCCGCCATCTCTTTGATCACTGCAAAGCAATGCATTAAGATCACTTCCGAGACCTGGAAATTTATTTTCCTTATGATTTTTCCTCAAGGAAAGAAAAAGGTTATGGCCATGGATTCCAGACAGGGCTCCTCCGCACAATAGCAACAGACGGACATGGTCGTGGAAGAGTATACGGACATTTTCGCCTCACCTACAGGGGTACCACTGCATTGTCAGGTTAAGCACTCCATCGATCTAACCCTGGGTGCATTGCTACCCAATGGACTGATCTATCGATGCTCTGTTCTGGAGAATGATGAGATAGAGGGGAAAATTTAGGAGTTGTTGTAGAAAGGGCACATTAAGACATGCTAATCATCCTGTGGGAGCCCAATTATATTGGTACTAAAGAAGGTAGGGACCTGGAGACTCTATATTGGCTATCGGGCACTGAACAAGATCACTGTCTAGAATGGGTACCCAATCCCATGGATTGGTGACCTTCTGAACCAGCTCAAGGGGGCCAAATATTTCAACAAGATTGAGTTAAATTTTGGTTATCACAAAGTGCCTATCGAGTCCTATGATGTGTGGAACACTGCCTTCAAATCCAAGGAGGGAATTTTTGAATGGTTGGTCATGCCTTTTGGGTTGACAAATTCCCCCACAACCTTCATGAGACTGATGGAGGAAATATTGTGACCCTTCACCAATGCATTCATGGTGGTGTATTTAGATGTCATCTTAATCTTTAGCTAGAGTTGGGAAGAACACCTCCACCATATTTGACAGGTTCTTCAAACCCTGTGACAACACAAGTTGTGTGCCAATTTGGAGAAATGCACTTTTGGCATGACCCAGGTTCAATATATGGGATACATAATTGATGAGTAGGGTCTGCATATGGACCTAGCCAAGATGCACGTCATACGGGATAGGGAATCCCCAACCACTCTAACAAAGCCTCAAAAATTTATGGGTCTTGCCAATTTCTATCGCAAGTTCGTGTTGGGGTTCTCTCATATCACTTGACCTTTAAGTCAAGTCACCAAGGGTGGAGTGAAAGCAAATTTTTTTGGGTCTGAAACCCAACATAAGGAATTTTCTGAGTTGAAGCATTGCCTCTGCTTTACACCAAAGATCACATTACCAAACCTGCAACAACCATTTGAGATTGAGATAGATGCCTCTGACTATGTTATTGGTGCAGTTCTTACTCAATAGGGGCATCCAATGGCTTACCATAGTGAGAAAATTTTAGACATAGTCCAAAAGTATCCCACTTATGACAAAGAAATGTGTTCCATTGTGTAGGCCTATCATAAATGGAAGCATTACGTTATGGGGAAGGGCCATCCACATAAACTACCGATCCCTGCAGTTTAGACAGACACAAGGGAAGTTGTAGAACGATCGCCATCAGAAATGGTCCACATACCTGCAACAATTCCATTTGAACATTAAGTACAAGAAGGCAACACCAATAATGTTGCAGAAGGCCTCAGCCGACCACCAGTCTTGGTGCTGATCACTGTGCTCGACTCCTATGGGCATGAGACTTTGGGGCGACAACATCTTTACAAGAGCGATCTAGGATTTGGCAGTACATACCATCCAAATTTTCACTTTCAAGATGCACTATTATGCCACCTGGGACACATCTTTGTTCCTTCACGTGAGTGTGCCAAGATGATTTTGGAGGCACATTACATTCGGTTCACTGGACATTTCAGGGTAGAAAAAAAAATGGCAGTCCTGCAGAAGTATTTTTATTTTTCAAACATTCGTCGAGATGTGGGGAGGTACATTAAATTTTGCACTTCCTGTGCCATTTCCAAACCAACCATCAAGACACATGGCCTATATACTCCTCTTCCTACTCCTAGTAGACCTTGGGAATCCATATCCATGGGTTATATGTTGGGCCTTCCTTATTCTAAGCACGACAATGACTACGTTTTCATGGTCATCGACATATTCTCTAAGATGACCATTAAGGTTCCCTGTAAGAAGAGTATCATAGTAGAAGCCACTACTAAAGTCTTATTTGAGCGAATGTCGGTAAACTTCAGGATCCCATAGTCCATTGTCTCAGATCGGGACAACAGATTCCTAAATGCATTTTGGTCAAATCTTTAGTCGATGCTGGATACCAAACTTACTAAGTCCATGACTTTCCATCCCCAAACTGATGGCCAAACAGAGGTCATCAACATGATGATCGTACACATTCTGCGCATGTACAACTCAAAGCATCCACACACATGGGATGAAAGCCTCCCCTATGTCCAACATAGTTACAACAGAGCTCTCCATAGCCCCTTTCAAGTAGGGATGGGATTTCAGCCATTATGCCACATTGATGTGGCCATACCATTTGCAGCTACTCAAACATATTTTGAAAATCCTATAGTACTCGGAGACACATTTCCAACAAGGTATCATATGCGCCAAATGGAGATAATATGACCAAGTTACGACCCGTGGAAGTTCGCTGCCCAACTGACCCCAACAAGGCCCACAAACTCTTGGAGTTCCATCTCCCGGGCTTAGGGTTTTGGTTGTTTAGGGTTTTTCCTTATTGCTCAATAATAAATAGGCCCTTGATCCTCTTTGTAACACAGTTCAGAGGTGTGTAGCTGCCACATCTCTTCTCAGAGATAAGCTACCATCACCCGAGCTATCTTATTTCCATTATATTTGTAAGACAATTCAATATTTTTCTATTAATGAAATGAAGTGTTTTTCTATCGCATCTCTGTGCTTATGATTATATTTGTAAGTTGTTCCATTCCTGCTTAAGTTCAGATCAATGGTATCAGAGTGGTTTGCTCTTTCTTTGTTTTTCTTTGCATGTCCCCAACGAGGTTAGGGTATAAGGAGTTAGGGCTTGATTTGGTTGAACCATTGCAAGATCAGCCTCGCAAAACCTGACGATCTCCCATGGTGGAAGAAAATAAAGATGAGCGGGCAGGAGATCCTTTCAAAATGTTGCTCAAGGAAGCCTTTGAGCAATAGAGGGATGCGGTGATGGATAACTTTACCTAGATCCCTTTTCCATTCTATTTGTAAGAATATTTCAATATTTTAATATTAATAAAATAAGTGTTATTTCTGTTGCATCTTTGTATTTATGGTTATATCTTTAATTTGTTGCGTTCCTACTTAAGTTTAGATCAATGGTATCATAGTGGCCTTCCCCTTCTATTTTTTTCTTTGCATGTCCCCAATGAGGTCAGGGTATAAGGAGTTAGTGTTCGATCTACTTGAACGTTTGCAAGACCAGCCTCGCAAACCATCGTGGCCTCTTATGGCGGAAGAAAAGAAAGATGAGGGGGCAGGAAATCATATCAAAATATTTCTTGAGGAAGCCCTCGAACGACAGAGGAATACGATGATGGATAACCCAGGTCCTTCGACAACTACTCACAGGCGACGCATCTTCATTCAACAACCAGTCTGGAGGCGCCACTCCTTTTAAGGTACAAGTTAACTTTGATATTCCCATATTTGAAGGCTAGATAGATGTAGACATTGTAGATGGTTGAATATGTTGGAAGGATATTTTTCAATTCATTACTTTTCCAATTGGGAAAAGATTACTTTACACTTCTTAATGCCACCCCACATGTCAAGGACTGGTGGGAAACCTATTGTGAACAAAAGGATGAGAGAGAACCCTCACCTTTTTCACCCACACCCACTTGGGATTCTTTCTAAGATGTCATCAAGGAAAAATATTACCTTGTCGGGAGCTATGGAGATAAATACATAAAGTGGACCACACTACGACAGGGAAGGGACCAAGATGTGCAGGAGTTCACAAATGTTTCCCATACCCTTTGCAAAAAATTGGGTATCAAGGATTCTGAGTGGAATTTGGTACTCAAGTACTGTGGCTACTTGCAAAAGTACATCTGAGATGAGATAGAGTTCCTGGATATCTCCTCGCTTGGCAAAACATATCGATCCACTATCAAGATTGAGCATAAGTTTAAACAAAAGAAGTGAGACTTTGGATCTGTGAATCAGAAGTAAAGTAAAGGTGCCCCCAAACCATAGAGAAAAAGCCAAAGCCAAGGCTGGGTGACCAAGGACAAACTACCAAATCCGCGAGCAAAGAAAAACACCCTGAAGATAAAGGACATGGGAAAGTGATGTGAGTTCCATAAGAGCTCCACTCACAACACAAGTGACTGCTAGGCCAAAAGTCAATGGTGGCCAAGTTGAAGGCTTTTGAATCATACGCATGTTTCGACTCTAAGTTAGAACCCGAAAAGGGGAATGACAAAGAAAAGTAGGTCATTGACGTAGAGCCTAGTGCCACCATGGCCAACACCAAGATCTAGAAGAATGAGCTTGAAGATCCAAAGGAAAGGGAACACCTCTTCCACTCACAGATGTGGGTGAAGGGTTCATTGTTGCAGCTCATTATTGATAGAGGGAGCCAAAAGAACCTCATTTAAGTAGGGGTTGTGAAGTAGTTGGGCCTACCTACGACAACACATCTGCAGCCGTACACCATCGGGTGGCTTCATCAAAGATGCGACCTTCACGTCAGTCAACAGTGCCACCTTCCCTACAACATCAAGCCCTTCACAGATGAGGTACTGTGTTATGTTACTCCTCCTGAAGTTTGTGATGTACTATTAGGAAAGCCATACTTGTGGAAGCAACATGTTGTATACGAGTCTAGACCTTGATATGTGATTATTACTTTTTGAAATAAGTTGTACAAGATACCAGAGATAGCCCCGCCTATCGCCATCTCTTTGATCACTGCAAAGAAATGCAGTAAGATCATCTCCAAGACCAGGAAATTGGGCTTTCTTATGATTCACCCTCAGGGAAAGAAGAAGGTTGTGGCCACAACTTCTAGACATGGCTCCTTCGCACAACAACAACAGATGGACAAGGTCGTGGGAGAGTATAGGGACATTTTCGTCTCACTTATAGGGGTGCATCTGCATTGTCAGGTCAAACACGCCATTGATATGACCCTAGGCATGCCACTACCCAATGGACCGATCTATCGACACTCTGATTTGGAGAACGATGAGATCAAGAGGTAAATTTAGGATATGTTGCATAAATGGCACATCAGGCCAAGCTCATCACGCTGTGGGAGTCCGATTGTATTGGTATAGAAGAAGGATGGGACCTAGATAATATGTATTAACTATCAGGTGCTGAACAAGATCACTGTCCAGAATAGGTACCCAATCCCATAGATTGATGACCTTCTGGACCAACTCACGGGGGCCAAATATTTTAGAAAATTTGAGTTGAAGTTTGATTATCATGAGTTGCTGACCAAACCCTCTGATGTGTGGAAGGCTACCTTCAAATCCAAGGAGGGCCTTTTCGAATGGTTGGTCATGCCTTTCAAGTTGACGAATGCCCCCAAAAACTTCATGAGATTAATGGAAAACATTTTGTGAACCTTCGCCAATGCATTTTTGGTGGTGTATTTATATGACATCTTGCTCTTCAGCTAGAGTTGCGAAGAGCACCTCGACCATATTTGATAGGTCCTTCAAACCTTGAGACAACACAAGATGTGTGTCAATTTGGAGAGATGCACTTTTGGCATGACCTAGGTTCAATATCTTGGGTACATCATTGATGAGTAAGGTGTGCATGTGGACCCAGCCAAGATACAAGTCATTAAGGATTGGCCAACCCCAACCACTCTAACAGAGCTCCACAACTTTTTGGGTCTTGCCAATTTCTACCGCAGGTTTGTGTTGGGGTTCTCTCATATCACTTGGCCTTTAAGTCAAGTCACAAAGTGTGGAGTGAAAGAAAAGCTTTATTGTTCAAAACCCAATAGAAGGCATTTTTTGAGTTGAAGGATCTCCTCTGTTCTGCACCAGTGCTCACATTATCATACCTGCAACAACCATTTGAGATTGAGACAGACGCCTCCGACTATGCTATTGGTGCAGTTCTTACTCATAAGGAGAATCCATTGGATTACAACAGTGAGACAGTTTCAAACACAGTCTGAAAGTATCCCACTTATGAAAAAGAAATGTATTCCGTTGTGCAGGCTTGCTGTCAATTGAAGCATAACATTATGGGGATGGAAACAATCAACCACATAGACCACCGACCCTTGCAGTTCATACAAACACAAGGGAAGTTGAAAAATGATTTCCATCAGAAATGGTCCACATACTTGTAACAATTCCACATTGGGGTGAACCCTGGTGATTTGGTTTCTTCATGTGTATATTTTCTTATTATTTGTTTTAGAGTTGCAGTTATTACAGTTGCATTTGATTTCCATACAATGATGGTTTTTGGTTTGATATGATATGCTTAAGTGATTAGTGTAATGTGGTGAAGTGATTTATGAATATTAAGAATAAAATAACATAATAATACCATATCTCCACATCCAAAAAGGTTTCAAAAACCTAGTTCTACATCCTCCCATAGTCACTTTGGGTGAGACTGTGATATGCTTGCACAACGTTGCCGAAAGGGCTAGTGATTGAGGGTTTTATTGTTGCCCAATATAGATCGAACCTGGGTCAGCCCAAACAAAACCAACAAATGGTTCCATTTCCTAGACCAGGATCTGTTTAAGGAATATGTGGATGTGGAAACCATTGAAGAAAGAGATTCAAGGCTTGATAGAACTAAAAGAGCGAGAATTTGCAAATCAAGAAAATAGAAACTGTCGTCTTACATCCGAAGCTTGGTTACATAAGTATATTTCTACAGATCAATAAGAGAATTTCTTTCTTTGCCTCATTTCCTTTCAAGATGCACGACTGGATTCGAGGTTGACAGAAAGGAAGAACTGTTTTAAAGGTGAAGAACCTATGGTGTGGACTCATGAACTGATACAACGACTTAAGAACACTGACAATAGATTTTCAAGGGATGTCGATTTATGGATTGATAGTATCTTGGGAGGATTTATTACTGAGTTCACAGTAGACTTGACTGTGTCCTACAACAAAGTAGAATGGCGATTCTTCAAAATATTGTGAGGTAAGTATTTAAAATCTCTGAACTTTGGATTAAGATTCTTCTTTGTGAAAAGGGAGTTTTACAGATGCAATCAGGTTTCTAGTTTACTTATGTTTGGAAGAAGAGAGAATACATTTGAACAGAGATTGGAACAACGCGAAGTGGAAAGAGATATACAGTAGATACCAGAAAGATATCCCATGGACAAGACTCAAATAATTTCATAGAGGTTGATTAAAGCCCTCTTTTGAGTGAATCTAAAAGTGAAGAAATCCTCCCTGATTATCCTCAGGTAATTCCACAATATTTACCCTTCCATCCTGAGAGTTCACAAAATTTAGAACCTAGTAATAGCCAGGGTATTTTTGGCTCTCCCCCTCCCCCTCCCTCTGCCCTCCTATCCCCACATCCCCCTCCCCTTACTTCTCCCCTCCCCCTCCCCCTCCCTGTCCAAGAAGAAGTATGGTTGACGATTTTAAGCTACCCGTTTACAAAGGAACTGGATTGGAGGATTTGGAAAAGTTTTGTTTTTTATGTGAAGCAATATGGACAACAAAGAAAATAAACGATGAGAATATAAAGAAAGTGTATCTCATTATGACATCTTGAGATAGATCATCATGGTATATGAAGTATTCAAATTATTAGATCAGAACATTTGCAGATATTGAAACAACACTGATAAGAGCATTTAAGAAATCGAAGTTTGAGTCGCTATGCATCACTGAGTTGAAAGAGATCAAATAGAAACTTACTGAGTCTCTTTGGGAGTTTGATCAAAGATTTAAGGTGTTATTGGATCAAGTAAGCTTTGACATAGCTCCACAACAACACGACAAATGGTTTATAGTTAAGCTGCTTTTGCATATCAGATTTCCATTAATGCAACAAAAGATAGGAAGTCAAGCTGAAGCTCTAGAAATTGTGATAAAATTGGAGGCTTCGCTTATAGGAGTTACTAATGCATGCATGAAACAAATTCAAAGTTAGCTGGCGAACCTAACCTTGCAGTTACAAGACATCAAGAAAAGAAAATAAGTTAGAGAAGAAGTATGGTGTATGAAGTGCAGATTAGAGGATCATTCTAAAGAACAATGCCCTATTTTTGGAAATTACATGGATACTGGAGCATCAAATGCCTTGAATGTAGGATCCAACATGTGGTGCGAAATATGTAAGATTGGAACCAAACATCGGTCAAAAGACTGTTACTTGTTACAAAAATATGTACAGACTCCAAGGAATGTATATTGTAAATTTTGTAAATTGGTAGGACATGATGAGAATAATTGTCGGGCTTACGTCCTAATGATGGAGCAAGGTGCTGATACTTATAGAATGAAAGCAGAAGAACATGAACATGAGGACATTGGAAAACATGATGGTGGAGGAGGTTACTAAGGAAGAGGTCGAGGTGGTGGAGCTGGTCGAAGACATGGACATATCATTTGCTATAATTGCGGCCAACTAGGTTATTTTGTGAGATATTGTCAGAATCGCACAACGACATGTAAGTATTGTAAATACTTTGACCATGTAATTGAAGAATGTCTTGTACTTATGGTGAAGATGCAAGAAACAATGAAACAACAGCTGACACAAAATATTGAAATGATGACTGCTAAAAGGAGGATAGAGGTTTGACGAACCTCAAATTAATATTTTCACTAGAAGTGGATCTGCAATCGGTAGTGATAAAGAGGATGGAAGGAAAGAATTTGAAAGTGCACAGGTCAGAAAGACTGTTGAGAAAGTTATTGTTTTTGATATTCAGAAATAAAAATAAGTGTTTGTGGAAGCAAAGCGAAGTTTTATGAATGTTGAAGGTTCAACCTCTAGTGCATAGCCAAAACCAAACCAGAAAAGAATCTACGACATGTCATCAACTTCGATAGGGGATCGAGTTTTGACACAAAACCAGGATTCATAAAATCAAGTAGGTATTTTAAAGTCTATTTTGCAAACTTGCATGAAATTGTTAAGATATCAAAAGGTGGTAGAAGGGCTCCAGGTGTTGATAAATTCCTATGCATCCAAAGAAACATTGCGAAGTGAGATGCACGTAGTCAATAAATTTCACGAACATAAGAGAACCAGAAGAGAAATGAGGCTTAGTGCACAGATAGGAGTATATGAGATGGATCAAATTATCTTGGATTTGGGATCTGATGCTAATGTCTTGATGAAATATACATGGTAATTAATGGGTAAACCGAAGCTACAGTGGTCACCTCTTCAGTTAAGGATGGAAAATCAACAAAAGATCTTCCCTCTGGGAAAACTACCAAGTATCACAGTGGATATTGAAGGAGTTCACACTGCTGTTGATTTTGAAGTAATGGAGATCATCGATGATAGTAACCCTTATCCTAAATTTCTTGGAATTGACGGGGAATTTAACAATATGGCCATAATTAACCTAAAGAAGAGACAAATGATATTTGAAGGAAACAATGTGAGAGTAATTGTTCCCTTGGATCCATCAGAAGGAGTAAGATACACAGAACCAGTCAAAGAATAATAATGTGCAACTAACATAAACAATATCTATCAAATGAAAACGAATGAAAAATATTTTGTTAACCCTATTGCAGAGGAAAAGTTGAGTTGGGAGCGTGATAGTTCTTGTACCTCTGACTCAAAAGAAGAATTAGAAAAATGGAAGAATAGGCTACATGAAGTATCCACAAGGCACTATGCAATAATGACCAACTCAGTTCGCTATATGGTATCTGAGGTATGTAATCTGCCCTCTTATGATGGCTTAGGTGATGTAACTATTTTCTTAATAATTATGAAGAACAAGTTCCATAAAATCAAAGGTTTCTAGCCTTGGATATAGCCCTAAAATCTACCCCTGCTAGATGGTGGAATGCACATAAGTTGGCAGGAATGTCGAAGATTGATGTGGATAAGGTTTGTATGGATAGATACAGAGACAATCCCTAAGAATTGGTATCTAGAAACAAAGCTTTGACATGGTACAATAAACTAGGCAGACATGATTGATGTCTTCATATTAGCATTCAAATTTGAGGATGTTTGTCCATACACAGATTTGGCCCTTCAGATAGTTAAGAAGAAGATCTTTGAGAATGTAACCCCACTAACATGGCAACAACTTGATTGGGTTGTGCAGATAGAAAATGCATTGGAATGATATAACCTTACTGCAGATGAAGAAGAAGATCCTCACAACATCGACATAGTAGAGTCAAAAGGATACGACGATGTAACTGGACCCGAGCCACATATATTAGATATAATGAAACCACTGAAGACCAAGAAGGTGAACATAGGACTAGAGAGGGAACCCAATTTTGCAACATTAGGAGACTACTGGGATGAAGAGACAGTCAATAAACTTACATAGTTACTTCATGAATATCAGGAACTATTTCCCACTAAGTTTTCATAAATGATGGGTATAATAGGAGATCTAGGAGTCATGAAGATTCCCCTTAAGCTTGATGCGAAGCTAGTCAAACAAATACCTTACTCATTGAACCCTAAGTTTAAGGAGAAACTAAAAGTAGATCTTGATAAGATGATAGCAGCAACAATTATTGAACCAGTAGAAGAGTCAGAATGGGTGAGCACTATGGTGGTGCAAAAGAAGAAGACTCAACGAGAGATTAGGATCTATGTTGATCTAAGAAAGTTGAATGATGCATGTTTGCATGATCCCTTCCCTACCCATTTCACGGATGAAGTTCTAGATAATGTAGGAGGTGAGGAAGCTTACTGATTTATAGATGGATTCTTAGGTTATCGTCAGATTAGGATTGCACCTGAAGCTCAACATAAGACCACATTTGCTACAGAATGGGGCTCATATCAATACACAATAATGCCTTTTAGATTAAATAATGCCCCTGCTATATTTTCTAGGGTGATGGTCACAACTTTTAAGGAATACATTCATAAGTTTTTAGAGGTATATTTCAATGATTAGACATTATTTGGATTGTTGAGCAAACATGCTGGAAGTTTAAGACTTGTGCTCGACACATGTAGGCAGTATCAGATATCTTTGAACCTAAAGAAGTGCATATATTTTGTACCTTTCAGCATATTGTTGGGACATATTGTTTGTAAGAAAGGTCCTATGGTGGACCCTGCTAAGATTGTTATCATTGTAAACTTGTCTCCACCTAAGATAGTAAGACATATTCGCACTATGTTGGGACATACTGGGTATTACAGGAAATTCATCAAGGGGTATGCTTAGATCACTATGCATATGGAGAAATTTTTGAAGAAGGATGTAACTTTTAAAGGGAATGAAGAATGCCAGAAGAGCCTCATCATATTGAAAGAAAAAATGGTAGTTGCACATATACTAGTGTTCCCTGATTGGAATAAGGAATTCCATGTCCATGTGGACGCTTCTTGAATAGCTTTGGGAGTAGTACTGGAACAATCTAGTGCAGGAGAGATTGATCATCCTATAGTTTTTGCAAGTAGAAATTTATCTAAAGCAGAAAATAATTACACCACTACAGAAAGGGAAGGACTGGCGATGGTATATGCTTTGCATAAGTTTAGAAACTATTTGATGGGGTCACACTTTAAAATTTTTATAGATCATTCAGCACTAAATTATTTAGTTAATAAGTCTGTCTTAGGAGGGAAGATTTGCAGATGGTTATTGTTATTCCATGAATATGACTTTGAGATCATTGTTAAACCAGGGGGACTGAATGCAGGACCTGACCATTTGTCAAGACTAGAAACAGGGGAAGAACCAACCAGCATAGAGGATAATCTCCCGATGCACAATTATTTACAATTAGAGTTGCATATGACCATTTCACAGATATAATTCAGTGTTTGAACACAAGAATGACTCCTTCATAATATACTACACAACGAAAGAAAGAATTGGTGGTTAAGGAAACCAACTTTTCATTAATAGAAGGAAATAAGATGGGACTAGATGAGATACTACGCAGATATGTTCCTAAACATGAAAGAATTTTTTTTCTAGAAGAGGCTCATGGGGGCACAACTGGTGGAAACTATGCAAGAAAAGCTAATGCATAGAAGATTTTTAGAGCATGATTGTGGTGGCCTACACTACACAAATATGCAAAGGAGTACCGTCGAGCATGTGATGTGTCAAAAAAAAAGAAAGCCTTCAAGAAGAGATGAGATGACTTTGGTACCACAAGTTACATTGCAAGCCTTTGATAAGTGGGCCATTGATTTTGTTGGACCTATCAACCCACCTAGAAAGAGGACTGGTGTAAGGTACATAATTACAACGACTGATTACTTGACAAGATGGGCCAAAGCACAATGAGTAAGGGACTGCAACAAAAAGAATTCCATGGAGTACCCCTTATCACCCTCAGGCCAATGGAACAATAGAAGAATTTAATAAGATTTTGGAGAATGTGCTTACTAGGGTATGCAATGTGAACAGAGATGACTGGGACCTTAGAATTCTAGCAATATTATGAGCTTATAGGACCACATGTAAAAGTTGAAAGGTCAGACACCATTTAGGTTAGTTTATGGACAAGAAGTTGTGATGCTCATCTAGTACATTGTGCCTAGCTTGAGGATTGCAACTTTTACAGATATGTCAGACCTTGATATAATGAAGCAAAGATTTGCGCAATTGCTTACAAGACAAATTTATGGCAGGATTCCATTAGTAGGAATAGAAAGCAAGAGAAAAGGCCTGGCATAACAGACTTATTAAGTAGAAGAAGCTCAAGGTAAGAAACCTTGTTCTCCTCTATGACAGTAAGTTTGTGAAATTTCCAGGAAAATTCAAGATGCATTGGTTGGGCCCATACATTATCAAGCATATTACTGATGAAGGCACACTTCAATTAGAAAAGTTAAATGGAGAATTGATTCAAGGAAAAGTAAATGGAAACATGTTGAATCTATACAGGCACAACCCTATCCCTACAACTTCTCTTTGGAGAAGAAAGGAGAAAATTCTTAGTGCCATCCATTGTTGAAAATCGGCACTAGACTATAAACTAGGCTACAGAGAGAGCTTCGATGTAGGAAGTTACTTTTCTACAGTCTGGATTATGTCAAAGATCGTAGGAGCCTCGATGTAAGAGGGGTTGTTTGCTACAATATAGGATGTACTGAAGTTCACCGGAAAAATATGACCGTTAAAAAGGAAAGTTAACGTTAAAACACACAAATAATTTCATTTATGAGGATAGATTGACAAGATATAGGGATAGATATGCAATTAATAAGCACAATCTAAACACAATCTAAGCTAATGATGAGGTTAGAAATTTAGAATTGTTATAAAAAGGCACATCCTGCTTAAATTTGGCACTTTTTTGAATTGAGAATTCAAGTCTTGATATTGTGAAGAAGTTGCAAAAAATTTCGCATGAATATTCTACTAACTAAAGAATTCATTCATATATTCAATGAGAAGTTCTTAGCCAGAGTCATGGAAGCACCAGCTGGTACACTCGCAAAATCATCTTAGATGCTCACAACAACATCACTCGCAACAACATCATCATGCACACAGTGGAGATCCTCATGAAAGAAGGTGCCCAAGGAGAAGAGAATGAAGAATAAACAAGAAAAGAGACCCATTGAGTAGCCCAAACAAGTGAGAGATAATAAAGAAGAAGTAGAGAAGGTGAAAATGGAAATGGATGGTGCAACTTTTCCATTGCCTCTACCACCATATATTCCACCTATAAAACCAAACAAAAAACCTGTAAAAGAGTCGAAGGATGCAAATATGTGACCTTCACACCTTTATTTCTGGATTCAGTGCCATTTTCTAGAGAAATCCTTGGGAAAATTCACAGCTGAAGTTCGTGGACTACAATTTCAATGACAGGAAGAAATACTTGCAGTTTGCACCAGAGAGATACTTGAAACAAGGGCACTACCCTGAGAGTGGTGTGACGAGGTTAGATTCATAATACTAGGTGAATCGATTGGCACAGTCAAGATTATTGAACATATTGAATGTGTTGTACTTTGGCAGAAACCTAGGGAGCACAACTACTCATGCTAGTGCATGATGGATGCCTATGGATGGGGAAGAGGATCCCTATATACAAAATGCTAATATGGAGAATCAAAATATTGCCATATTAAGGGTGGAACCCCATAGAATAATTTTTTGGGAAAGACTAGGACAAAGAAATAGCCAAAAACATGAAGAAGAAGTTTGGACTGATAAAAGGGTAGCGAGGTTATGATATCGACTCAATTAGTGACTAGGGAGTTCACTTCACAACACATATATCGGCTGGGAATATTATGAGGAAGTACCGGGCTAATGAATTCCCTACATCGGTGGTTTCATTAGCTGCATAGTGCTCTAATGGAGTTCAATACAACTAGGCCGCATATCTATGCCAGGAGTTTTTGGATGACTACCACAAGGTTCATGAGAAAGGTACTAGATTTCATTATGCATGGTTAATTTTAATAATTGTGATGTTGGCATGGAGAGAGCTGGAGGATTCACAGTTCCCTCCAATAACTTCAGATGCTTATGAAGACACACGGTATGCCTTGCTATGGTATACAACTAAACAATTGGGAGCACAAGAGAACATGATGTTTTTTGTGTTATATCATATGGAATTAGATATGTTAGTGAACCAATACCCTTGCCTTTCGCCAAGCTTATACGAGCAGTATAACTTTGTCATGAAGTTTAAGGCCGATGTACACAAAATCTATACACAGGATCGCATAGATGCAAAGAAGAAAAGACATAGCATGCCATATTTAGTAACAAAAGATGACCTCCTAGTACATGTACAATAGTGGGCCACCAAATGTATGACTGTGTTGGAGATCGAGGTAGAGGATAGTTCAACAGAAGAGGAAACGATGCAACATGGGGAAGTGAGCGGAAAGGATAAGGATAAGCATGAGCAAGAATCAGAAGAGGAGGAGCAACACGATGAGGGTCACCAGGATCCTCCTGAAGGTGATGAGAAGAAAAAATAATCAGAAAAGATAGAGACTGACCCAGCTGTTGCAAAGAAGAGGAAAGCAGGCACCGAAGCTGCCACGAGAACAAAAAAGAAACAAAAGGAAGACATGACTAAGGATATAACACCAATGGTCCTCACTATTGGGGACTTAGATCAGATTTGGGATAGAATTCAGGAGGCAACAACATAATCATTGAACATGTTAGAGGATCACTATGATGCACTTCTAATATTTGTGGAGGAGCGCATCACAGAACTTATTTAGACAACTAGTGCAAGTAGTGGAGAAAATTGGAGAAGAAAGTCTAATAGAGCCTACACTTGCAGTGCATATAACACCAATACCCACTAGAGCCCTGTAGTTTGACTCCACCTAGGTTAGGAAGCTTGCTAAAGAATGGAGGTATGTCAACATGAATATCACAGTAGTACCATTATAGAGATTACACAAGCTGCATCTGGGGATAATAGATGAGCCAAAGCTGCGCGAACAATACACCTCGTAGTTGAACATTTAGGTAGAAAGAGAGCGAGATTCGCTACAATAGAAGCTCTACTAGGTGACCTAGGAAAGGGATCAAGTAGTTCATAAAAACAGAAGCTGAAGGAAGTGGTCGAAGCCACATCCTAAGAGATTCCAGACATGGGTGTCCGAGAAGAAGAACTAGTGAAGGACAAGGTTGTGAAGCTCAGCCTTGCAGTAAAAGGATATAAGGAAAAGATCACCGAAGTAAAATTTTCATATGAGATGAAGATCAGTGAGCTGTAGATGAAACTATAGGAAACCACACCACATGAAGTAAGGAAGCAGAGGGACACTGGCCTGAAGGTTTCAATGGCCCTCATCTCTACAACAGTGGTGGATTGTGGGAAGATTTTGGATGAATGCTTACAGATTTGGAATTCATTGCAAGAAGATTGAAATGTGTAGAAATTACAGGAAGACATTTAGCAGAAGAAATAGTAGCTAGAAGAGATTTGGGCAACTGCGAGACTTTACCAATCTCGCAGAAGTTCACCAAGATCAATGGGGGAAATTCCCACCAGAAGAAGATAGAGGAGCTAAGGAAGGAAGTGCAGGTTTTGAAAGAGAGAACTTAGCCATGGAAAGATGAGGCTCTCCAACAGTCCCAAGCAGTGGATGAGAAGCTTCAAGATATTTGGTAGAGGGAGACAACAATGATGCAGAAGGCTACAAAACCTGTGGCAGAGGCACTACTGGAGGAAGTGCACAATGAAGAGAAGTAAGTCACATAGATTATGCAGTAGTTCAATAATACCTACAACAATATTGCAACAAAGATTAGAGGCAAATTGGCTGAGTGAATCAGGACAAGTCACATGTGAGTGTTGGGGGCCTATTGGGTGCAACCCAACTTGGCCTAGATTTTGACAAAGACTCTACATATTGTGGAGTGGAGTGCACAGTGGAGCGTGTAGTAGAGTAGCGAAAAGCACAGTGGAGCAGTTGAAATATGCCGCGCGGTATAAGGGAATCAGAGTGGGTCCAAGCCCCTCCCTTTTGTAAAAGCACGATATTTGTAAAGGGTTTTGGACCATTGTTGCTTGTTTTATGGAGTCCATGGTATTTGGACCATGGTATTATAATGATGTAACCCTTTGATGTAATAGTATATATAGGGTAAAATCATAAGAAGATAATCATCCTATCTATCTTTGGATTCAGATAAGAAGTTATGGTTGTAATATTGTGATCTGTACTTTGGTAGAGAAGGTGAGGCTCAGTAGCTAAGTGTGCAGAGGCCTGAGTCTGTAGCAGAGTGCACACACAATTTGTAGCTTAGTGCACAGGCCAAGAACTATTTGTTATACAAAGTTTCGTTATATTAAGCAACAGTTCTTGTGGACGTAGCCCCACATTGGGGTGAACCACAATAATTTGGTGTTTTCATGTTGTTGTAGCGGCTACAACACCCTATTGAATTTAGGTCTTCATCCAAATTTTAGAGCCTCCCTTGGTTTTTCCCTTAATGGTTGCAAACACTCGAGCTCATCCCATGAGCTGTTGTTGAGTTTTCGCACCCTCTTCACTTGATGGATCACCAATCATCTTTTGGCATGTTGATCACTATGTCATTCTTGCGAGTTTGTTCTGGAATTTTGAAGGTTTGTCTTTATTTTTATGAGTTGTTTTCACTTTGTCGACATCGGTCACACTCACACACTAAGTTGTAAACACTAGCACACAAGTGTCATTACGGTCATTTGAAGAGATATTTCAACTGTCTCAATTGTTGCTCTCAACCTTTGAGTTAGTCTCACAAAGCACATGTTGTCTTGTTGGTTTGAGTTGTCTTATCGCCAAGTCATGCTAAGTGTGTGATCACATTGTCGTGTCTGCAAGAGTACACTTGATTTCACACTTAGTCAATTTTCCTAAAAATCTGTCGACCGGAAAACCCTCCGTCAACCAAACCCAATCTCAGTGACCTTGCACTATTGTGCAAAGCTTGAGGCTATTCTCTATGTAGCCTGCTCTGTGCAATTCTAGAAATGAGCCAATTGATCTACTCCTAGAACTCCACAGAAGTTGTCCTAGAAGCCGATCCACTTTGCACTTCGTGCAAGATCTCCCATCAAGCCTCCCCCTGGTCAACTGAAGAAAGAGCTTGAGCTGTGACCCTAGGCTGTACTGAGCTCCAGAATTGCGCAGAGATGTCCTGCCCTACCAACCCTTCTTCCCCACTCTACAAACAGCCCAGGAATTGTGTAGAGTTGTCCTGTCTAGCCCTTCTTCCCCTCTCTGCAACTAGTGCAAGAATTGCGCATAGCTATCCTATCCTACCCTTCCTTCCCGCTTTGCAACCAGCCCAGGAATTGCGCAGAGCTATCCTACCCTGCCAACCCTTCTTCCCCACTCTAAAACCATCCGAGCAATTTCACAGAGATGTCTTGACTACAAATTCTTCCCCACTCTAAAACCAACTCAGAAACTGTGCATAAATGTTCGGGCCAAGACTGTCTCTTAGGATTGCCCAATTTTAACTAGTAGCTCCCGCAACCCAACCTTATGCTTGTCTGAAAAACTACGTAGATTTGTCTTCCAGTGCCTCTTGCTGCCTACACTGTCTTCCCCAGAGAAATTGCATAGATCTCAGCTGAATGAACTACTTAGTACTTGCTTGGAAAATTGTGCAAATTGGCCCAACAATTCTCTGACACCTCGCCTCACCTTCCTCCTGAAAACTGCACATTTCTTCCTCCTAGCTGGGTTTTACCCTGTAGCTATCACTACTGTCTCGGATTGCAAAAATATGCCTCCTAGTGACATTCACACAATTTTTCCCGATAATTCTTTGGAGCCTCACATCCTGGCCTATGCTGTGCTCCTGCAGCCTCAATGCCTTATTCCTCTCCTCGTCACTTACACCGAAATGAAAATAATGCATCATGATAGAATAGTATATTTTTTAGATTTGATGATGTCTCGTCATGTCAAGTGATTGTAGAATAAGAGGCGCATACTAGAAGAGGTGCATGCTAGAAGACTTGCTCGCGGTTGAATGAACACATGAAGCACATCGACCAAGCGAGTGAAAGGGACACATTAACATGAACCATCAAGAAAATAATAAGACCATTTTAAGAACTCGAACACTTTTCCATGTGGAGGTGAATAAATTTTATATCGAGAGCATATCATCACTCAGTAGCGCAGAAGCTCAACATAGACACCACAGTCAGACAATACATGTCAGCAATGTCATGTCGAGTTGTGTCATGAGTTGTCTCAGCCACATCGCTACTATGGGCCATACTTGTTGTAATAATTGTAATGTAAAGTGGAAGTCCAAGAGACCGACATATGAAGTCGAAGAGTCATGTAAAGTCAAAAAGTCATAAGAAGTCAAACAATCATGAGGGAAGTCATTAGGGTTAGTTATACCCCTTGGCTATATATGCCCCCTCCTTGTATGACCGAAGGACTTTTCACCTTGGCTCCTCCCACATAACCTTGAGAGTCTATAATATGTTCTTTGAGGAGTGAGGAGTAACTCTAATGTCCCACTATTGGGACTAGTGATGTATGGTGTACAGATGTGTCTTGGATCTTTTGCTTAATTCAGAAGTTTGTCTCAGGTGAACACATTTTAACACATGTTTTGTATATGTTTGTAAGACTATTCTTTAAATGTTTGTAATGCATGTTTTCTTAACCTATACTAATATAGTTGAACTACTTTAGTTATTTTTGTACTTATATTGTTGAAGATGTGTTGTATTGTTATCATTGCTATCCCGTTCGCATGGACTACTTTGCTGGACATTAGACAAACCATATTTGTGTATTTATTGGTGTTAATGACTGTCAACAATGTGTGGGCTATGTCCTTGTTTTCACGACTACTGCATGCGCTATGGACTATTCCACTGGATGCTGGACAGACCCTTGTTGTTGTTCGCATGTGTTTCTTCCTGGGTTGGGACTATTCCCTCTCATCAAGAGGCTCACTTTACCTCCCACCTTATGACAATAAGAGACTTGGACATAGCGTTACATTACACACTCAACAGACACACTCACAAAGCTCTCTTGAAGTTACAAGCATAGCACTCTCATGTGCTGAATCGCAAGAGATAAGGAAAATCTCTAAGATAATGACAACCGGGCCATCGTACCGAATGGGATTCCTACACCAAACGGTGTGAGGTCAAGTTGGGAGTTCATACTGGGGAGATCCCTTGAATGTTGGCAGGTCGAACGCTATCAATGCATGTGTATATTTTATTATTATCTATTTTAGAGTTGTAGTTGTTACAATTGCATTTGATTTTAGCACAATGATGGTTAATGGTTTGATATGATATGCTTAAGTGATTAATGTAATGTGGCGATGTGATTTATCAATGTTTAGAATAAATGAACATAATAATACTACATCTCCACATCATTCAAGGCTACAAAAACATGGTTCTGCATCCTCCCATAGTCACTTCGGGTGAGACTGCTATATGCTTGCAGGTCGTTACAGAAAGGGATAGTGATTAACATTTTTGTTGGTGCGCAGTATAGATCGAATCTGGGTCAACCCAAACTGAATCAACATGCCACTGCTAAAATATTCTTTGAGTGAGTGTAGGTACTCTTCGAGATCCCACAGTCCATTGTCTCAGACTGGCACAATGAATTGCTGAGTGCATTTTGTCCAAGTATCTAGTCGATGCTGGATACCAAACTTACTAAGTTATCGACTTTCCATCCCCAAACTGATGGCCAAACAGAGGTTGCCAACATGATGATCATACACATTCTACCCATGTACAACTCAAAGCATCCACACACATGGGATGAAAGCCTCACCTATGTCCAACACAATTACAACAGAGCTCTCCATAGCTCAATGGGCCACAACCCCTTTCAGGTAGGGTTGGGATTTCAACCATTATGTCCCATTGATGTGGCCATACCATTTGTAGCTACTCAGGTAGATCCGACTCATGTCCAATCTGAAGCCAACAGGGTTAACAACTTCATTGAGTGTATTCAACACATCCGCCAGCAAGGCCACGATATATTGGACAGAGCCAATGCTAAGTACAATCAACGCCATGATCAACATCGCTTTCTGCACAATTTCTAGGTGGGTGACAAAGTTTGGCTACATTTGGAGAAAGAGCGCCTCGCTGGAACCCACTGCAAGCTTTTCCCCCTCCGTTATGGGCCTTACACCATCACTAAAGCTATAGGGGAAAATGCTTTTGAGCTCAACATTCCACCGTCCCTTGACCTGTACCCAGTGTTCAATGTGGACAACCTTCGACCATACTTTCCAACATTACTGGACACATCAGACATTGAAAAAAAATCACACCAACAAATTTAAATCCAGACTGCATGGAATAGCCCACAACTGATCATATCATGGACATGCACATCAATAACACTCGCCAACAGAAGATCTAATTATATCGGGTTGTCAAATATGGCCAACTCCTACACCAAGGAAAGTGGCTCACAAGGTACCAAGTTCATAAGAAGTTTCCCCATCTCATGGAGGCACTCAACAAAATGGTTGTTGGGCTGTGTTATATTCTTTCCATGACTACGCCACATAGCCCCCCCCCTGGACGTCACGTTAGGCACTGCCGAGGGGTTGCAGGAGGTTGACTGCTCCCACTATTGAGGTCAATTTTTTTTTGGACCCTATATTAGGTGGGAAGACCTACCTATGGTTTTGGGCATGATGATTTTCTGTCCATGGTATTTTGTAGATCCGGTCAAGGGAACTACGATTATTTTCTAATCTAGGGTTAATGGATTGGGGTTTATGGATGATTCAACATGTATATATATGTATTGTAACATTGAAAGGAATATAATGAAAAATCAATCTAGTAGTCCCAATTTTTGGATCCAGGGGAAAATCTCTGTGTATATTTGTTTTATGTTTTATGCTCTCGCCATTGTTTATTTTGTGTTTTTAGAATTCATATGTAGGTGATTTCTGCACAGGGTTAAAACCTATAATGGGGACCATTGCTTCCTAAGGGGGAAAGACTGATCCATATGGATATTGGTGTCCACCTGCCTATTCCACCTAAAACTATAGTCAATTTCATCTATTTCCTTGTTTGTTTCAGCATTTACTTTTTTTAGCAGTTTTTTTGGGTCCTGAACTCCCGGAGTAATTTTGACCCCCTAAATGACATTTTTTTGAGGTCTGTAGTAGGACCATCTCCATAGGTAGGGGTTTGTCAAAAATCCTGTAGTACTCAGAGATCCCTTTCCAACAAGGTATCATACGTGGCAAACAAATATAATATGACCAAGTTACGACCCCGTGAAGTTGGCTGCCCAACTAAACCCAACAAGGCCCACAAACTCTTCACATTCCATCTCCTAGGGTTAGGGTTTTGGTTGTTTAGGGTTTTCCCTTGTTGTTCAATAATAAATAGGCCCTTGACCCTCATTGTAATATAATTCAGAGGCATGTAGCCACCACATCTCTTCTCAGAGATCAACTACCATCGCCTGAGCTAGTTTATTTCCGTTCTGTTTGTAAGCATATTTCAATATTATGATATTAATGAAATAAAGTGTTATTTCTACTGAATCTCTGCATTTATGGTTATATATGTAATTTTTTGCGTTCGTTCTTAAGCTTGGATCATAATATGTTTTGAGATGCTTGGAGTTGGGTTTTTTTTCCCAAGATTGGGTCATTTGATCCTATTTTCATAGAACTTGAATGATACCACATATGTATTTAATATGGGTTTCAATCAATAAAAAATGGGTTTTTGTGCAGCAATAAAAAGTTACAAAGTCACCTTGTATAGTCCCACATTCTATAATTTCCCATCTGTATAATCCTCTGTACATGTGCATTGAATGTATAAGTGAGATTCCTATCTCCCTTTCTCTGTAATCAGAGAAACAGTTATAATTCATTGCAAACTGAGTGCACAAACCCATTCTCCCCTGTATTCCATTTATTTCAATTCCTGATAGTCGATAAAAGGGAAAATGACTTAGTTTTATTGATATTTATGAGAGTTAGTTATATCATGAAGGGCATAATGGAAACATATTTTCCCATCAAAGATATATTTATTGAGACATACTCTCCCCAAAGGTTTAAAAAGGAACAATGTTAAAAAGGCTTGGTATATAATTTTTCTGCTGAGATAGATTGTTGTAAGCAAAAAAAAAATGGAAATATTCCCATCCCAGGATATTTTCCCCAGGATTCTCGCAAAGGGATTCATTTTGAAGTGTTGGGACAAATATTTTTGGCCAAGAGAGAACCTTTAGTGGTGATTGACGATAATAGTTTCTTGTTGCAAGACTTATTTTTCCCGAGGGTTTTTAAAAGAAGGAAAGTTATAAATTTTTGGGGTTCCGAGATTGAATCCAATGGTCATGTTTGTTCTCATATAGCCTATCCTATGTAGTTCTAGTGTTACCTTTGGCTACATATAATACGAATAACCCCACATAGGTTGGTATTTGGCCCCGTGACATGCACACACACACACACAAATATTAAAAGTCCCCTTGGCCTGTGCCATTAGTGGTATCAGAGCAGATTTTACATATGCTCCAGAATCAAGTAATTGGTCTTGCCTCACAATGTTGGAAGAGGATGCCAGAGAGGAGAAGGGCCTATAGAAAATTCAGAACTGATGTGAGCTATGGAACATTTGGAAGCAAGTATGGAAGCCATGGAAGCTGACATACAATGAGATATTAAATCTGGATATTTGAGTTAGGACGAAGAAGAACCTCAAGCAAAAGAAGCAACAACTAAGGAGCCAACAAAATTTAAGATATTGAAGGAAGTTTTGGGATCTACCTCAAGTCCCAAGCTCGAAGTATCCACTTATAGTGGTAGATTGAATCTAGAGGAACTCATGGACTAGATTTTTGACATGGATAAATTCTTCAATTTTGAAGAAATGGACGATGAGAAAAAGGTCAAGTTCGTTGTCACCAAATTACTAGGGACACACAACTATATGGTGGGATGGTGTATACGATGAGAGGAAAAGGAGGAATAAGAAAAATATCAAGAGATGGGACATGATGATTGCAAAGCTCAGAGGTGATTTTTTTCCCAAATATTATCAACTCACTTTATTTAGACAAATGAAAAATATTAGATAGACGTTAATGTATGTAAGAGAGTATAACGAGGAGCTTTATAAAGTGAATATCAAGGCTAGTTATGTATAATATACTGAAGAGAATACAATCGACTATATAGATGGCGTTATATTAGATATCAAGGACAAGATCAATGTATTATCTCCTAGAATTATAGAAGAGGTATATCAAATTGCTTTGAAAGTTGAGGAGAAATTTGCAAGGAAGAAATCTAGTAGAGGGAAAAGTTATACTAGAGGAAGAGGACACCAATCAAATAGAGGGATATCTAAAACATAGAGAGAAGGAACTCGTAGCTCAAGTCAACAGTGATAGCCAGAAGGAGATTCCAGAGGCCAAAAATCCTTTTCCATAGCAAGAGAAAGAGGTAGAGGAAGAGAGGTTTGATGCTACAGGTGTGGAAAAATTGGACATATGGCATATGAATGTATAAAGAAATAAGACACAGGCCAAAGGAGTGTTGTTGTGGTCCCAACAGAGGAAGGGGAACCCAAGGTGAAAGAGGCAAAAAACGTACCAGGTGTTGTTGAAGCCACAAAAGGAAGTTGTTGAACCAACTTAGAGGAAGGCCTTATTTAGGATGGTTTGCAAGGTCCAAGGGAAATGTTGCAAAGTGGTTATTGACTGTGGAAGCATAGAAAAATTGGTGTCTACATAAGTGTTGGAAAATATGAACTTGAAGTAGATGAAGCATCCAACATGCTATAAGGTGTCTTGGCTTGAAAAAGGTCACCAAATATTGGTGAATGAACACTGTGAAGTGGAGTTGCAGATATGCAACTACATGGACAATATTATCTGTGATATCATGCAAATGGATGTGTGCCTCATCCTATTTGGCAAACCTTGGAAAATTTATAGGAGTGTTACCATTGATTGGAAGAAAACACTTACAAGATCTAGAAGGATGGCATAAACCATACCTTGTTATTGTTGTAGGAGGAAGTGACATCAGAGAACAATGATCCAAAGGCATTGTTTCTAAGTGGGAAATAGTTTTTGAACCAATTGGAGGATAATGAGGTAAACTTTACTTGAGTTTGCAAACCTATAGTGATTCTTTCTTCAACTTTTGTTACAAACTTGCCTTTCGAAAGTCAAGACACGTTGAATGAATATAATGAGATTGTGGTAACTGACTTTCCTAATGAGTTGACCACTGTAAGAAGCATAAGTCATCATATTTACTTGATACCCAAAGCAAGTATACCAAAGAAGTCTACATATAGAACGAATCCTTAGGAGAATGAAGAAATCAGAAAACAAGTGTAAGAGTTGCTAGATAAAGGATCGATCAGAGAGAGACTTAGTCCATGTGCAGCGCCAATAATGTTGAGCCCAAAGAAATATGGTGGTTGGCGAATGTGCTCAAAATTTAGGGAAATAAATAAAATCACTATCAGGTACAAATTTCCTTTACCCCACATAGATGATTTTTTGGATGATTCAAGTGGTTCTAGTTGTTTCTCTAAGATAGATATGAAGAGTGGGTACCATCAAATCAGGATTAGAGAAGAGGATGAATGGAAAACGACATTAAAAACCAATGATGGTTTATATGATTGGATGGTTATGCCATTTGGATGGTCTAGTGCACCCAACACCTTCATGAGATTAATGAATGAGGTGTTAAAGGAATTCATAGGGAAATATGTGATTGTGTATTTGGATGACATCCTGATATATAGTCAGTTTAAATAATAACATTTAAGGCCCTTGAGATATTCTTTAGAAAATACGCAACAAGTGAAGTTGTTAATCAATTTAAAGAAGTTCTCATTCTTAAAAACAAAGCTTGTTTTTCTGGGCTTTGTCATATCGAAATATTGCTTTAAGATGAATCCTGAGAAGGTAAGAGCTACTATTGATGGTATTTTTGTAGATCCAGTCGAGGGAACTACGATTATGTTCTAATCTAGGGTTAATGGATTGGGGTTTATGGATGCTTCGACATGTATATATATGTATTGTAACATTGAAAGGAATATAATGAAAATTTGATCTGATAGTCCTGGCTTTGGGATCCAAGAGAAATCTCTGTGTATATCTGTTTTATGTTTTATGCTCTTGCCATTGTTTATTTTCTATTTTTAGAGTTAGTATGCATATAATTTTTGTACAAGGTTAAAACCTAATTTTTTTTTCATGGTATCGCTAGTTTTTACAATAAATTTATCAGGAATTTTAACAATATGAGTGTTCGAATTATGGTGACTATAAAGAAGGATATACAACCATTGTAGCAAACTATTGAAGCTGAGAAGAGATTCCAGTAGATAAAGAAGAAGATGACATAACAACCTATTTTTGTGATGCCATATTTCAAATAAACATTTTCAAATGAAATGTGATGCAAGTGGAGAAGTAATCAGTGCTATGCTAAGGCCGGAGGACAAACCTATAACATATTTCAATGAGAAGTTGAATGAGTTAAGGACGAAGTACTCTTCCTATGAAAAGGAGTTGTATGTTGTGGTTCAAGCATTGAAAAAGTGGAGGAATTATTTGATATCCAAAGAGTTTGTTTTGTACATAAACTCTCATGCCTTAGCATATATCATGGAACAACCAAAATTGAGCCAAAAACATGTTAACTGGATAGAATATTTGCAAAGACTCACTTTTATTTTCTAAACATATTGGTGGCCAAGCTAACCGAATTTAAAATGCTTTGAGTAGGAAGAGTTTATTAATGTATGAAAGTCAGGTCCAGTTAGTGGGGTTTGACTTCATGAAGGATTTGTATGAGAATGATACAGACATCAAAGAAGCTTATGAAGCATGTAAAACCCAACAATTATGGACAAAATTCGATGGCTTGACTATATATTACATGATGGATTATTGTTCAAGAATAATCACCTTTGCATTCCCAAATGCTTGATGAGGGAGAATTTGATCAAAGATAAGTACAATGGAGGTCTAAGTGGAAACTTTGGACATGAAAGAACATATGAGCCATTGAAACATTTCTATTTTTGGCCAAAAATTAGGACTGATGTTAAAAAATTCATGAAGAATTTTAGAGTTTGTCAATACACAAAGGGGGAGAGTCAAGACACAGGGCTGTATACACCATTACCAATGCCAAACAGACCTTGGGATTAAATGAGTATGGAATTTGTATTGGGGTTTCCAAAAAAACAAAAGGGTAATGATTCATGCTTTTTAGTGGTGGATATATGTTCAAAGATGGCTCATTTCATTCCTTGTTTCAAAACTAGTGATGCTACCCATATTGCTAACTTGTTTTTTAAAGAAGTGGTAAGACTGCATGGAGTGCCCAAGAGCATTGTCTAAGATAGATACACTGGGTTTTTGGGGCATTTTTAGAGGAATTTGTGGAAAAATATTGGAACACAATTGAGCTTTAGCTCATCTTATCACCTTCAAAATGATGGGAATAGTGAGGTAGTCAACAAAAGCTTGGGGAATATCCTAAGGAGCTTGATTAGAGAGCATCCCAAACAATGAGATAAGGTGCTTTCCCAAGCATAATTCGCTTATAATGTTTCTCCAAATAGAATTATTGGAAAAATTCCATTCCAAATCATTTGTGGAATGCATCCGAGAGGAGTTCATGAATTGAGAAATTTGGGAAGAGCTGAACAAAGGAATGTACTAGGAGAAGTATTTTCCACAACCATTCAAGAGATCCATGAATAAGTGAACAAAAACTACAAGAATACGATCTGAAATACAATATTAGAGTAGACCTCAAGAGAAGAGAGCATAATTTTGAAGTGGGAAAATTAGTTTTATCACATTTGAGGAAGGAGAAGTTTCCTAGAGGAGAATAAAACAAATTAAAATTGAAGAAAATTGGACCTTGTAAGATCCTTAGGAAATTCTCAACAAATGCATATGAAATAGAGTTTCCACCTAGGGTTGGCATATTTTCCATTTTCAATGTTGCAGACCTGTATGAGTACCACCAAATGAACTAACACAAACAAGAGACAACAATAAAGAAATAGTGGCAAAAAAAAATTCGTTCAACATAACCTTAACAATCAGAAAATATTTTGGACAAAAGATTAATCAAAAAACAAGGGGAAAGGAGTACTATGAGTACTTGATCAAGTAGAAATACCATCCAGTAGCTGATGATACTTAGATGACTGCCACATTATTACAAAAAAAGTGGAAATCTATTGAAGATCTCATGGGAAGGATCCCATGAATTAGCTGTTCCTTGGGAGTATGATGTAGGGGCATCAGTAAACCTCAAATGGATGAGAAGGTAAAACCTTTTTACCAGAGGAGTTGGCTCTTCAAAGTGTTGGTTTGATGAGTATATTATGAAAAATATTATTTATTTGATCGCCATGTAATCTCTTTGGTTGTTAATATGTTTTGAGATGCTTGGAGTTGGGTTTTTTTGCTAAGATTGGGTCGTCTGACCCTATTTTCATGGATCTAGAATGAAGACACATATATATTTAATTTGGGTTTGAATCAATAAAAATAAGGTTTTTGTATGTGCAATAACAAGTTACAAAGTCAATGTATAGTCTTGTGTTCCATAATTTCCCCTCTGTATAACCCTTTGTACATGTGTGTTGAATGTATAAGTGAGTTTCCTATCTCCCTTTCCTTGTACTTAGAGAAATAATTATAATTCATTGCAGATCAGGTGCATACAACCATTCTCCTATGTATTCCATTGCTTCCAATTCACGATAGTTGACATAAGGGAAAGAGAATAAGTTTTATTAAGATTTATGAGATTCCACTATATCACAAAGGGCACAATGACAAAAAATTTCCCCATCAAATATGTCTATCTCGAGATGTACTCTCCCCAAAGTTTTAAAAAGGAGCACTATTAAAAAGGATTGGAACAAACGTTTCTATTGGGACAGATTGTTGTAAGTGACAAAAAATGGGAAATATCTTGTCCTAGGATATTTTCCCTAGGAGTTTCACAAGGGGCTTCATTGATAAGTTCTGGGACAATTTTTTTTGGATAGGACAAAACCTTTAGCATCAATTGAGGAGAATGGTTTCTCATCCTGAAACTTATTTTCCCTGAGGTCTTTCAAAAGAAACCAAGGTATAAAGTATCGAGGTTCCACGATTGAATCAAATGGTCACGTCTGTGGTCATATAGCCTTCTCTCTATAGTGTGAGTGTTAAGGTTTTGGTTTGAGGTGGTTTGTGCCTATGTTGTGAAGAGTTATACCCCATGACCTATATAGATATATATACACATATACACCTCTATATGATTCCCTTTGGCTACATATAATATGAATAACCCCACATAGGTTGGGATTTGGACCTATGCAACACACACACACACACACACACACACATATATATATCTATGTATATATATGTATATGTATATGTATGTATGTATGTATGTATGTATATATATATATGTGTGTGTGTGTGTGTGTGTGTGTGTGTGTGTGTGTGTGTGTGTGTATGTATGTATTAAATACATGTATGTCTTAAATGTATGTATGTATGTATTAAGCGTCTTCTTGGCCTGCACACTATTCCTGCGAATCTCCTCTTCTCGTATCCTCCCAATGGAAATACGTAGAAATGAATACAAATTCCCCCTTCTTCTTTTCCAATTGACTCTTTTTCTCCACTAACCTCTCATAACCTCTTGGGTGTTGACTACATAGCACAACCCATGAAGAAAGATAGAAGGGGTATGGGCTTGTCCTCCATTCAGGAAGCCCATACTCCACCTCCCTGCCTTGCTTTAATAACACAACACATCAGTCATGGCATATCACATGGTGATCAATGAATATCACAAGGCTCTAGTGTCACCACAATGGCCTAGTTCCTAAAGTCTTTAGCTCTATCATGCTACTATGCACTTCAATTTCATTAAGCTGATGTTGTTTGCCTTGTAGTCAACCACATGTATTTGTGTTGGACAATTCAATAGTTCTTCTACATAACAAGAATACGATTCTTATGAGTTGCATCATAAGAATTATAAATCAATTCAAACATACCTTCAACAACAGATTTATTTATGAAGTTAACCATACAATTTTTAAACTCATTCAAATCATAATTTTAACAAATAAATTCTTCAAATTGGTAATTAATACTTATCTTTGGTTAATCTTTGCGTCCTTGAACTTGAAAAATACTCTAGGAATGTAGAGCACACAATGTTCCACCTGCAAAACCCTGCAGGACTCCAGAACACACTATGATCCCACATGTTAAATGCCACAAGGATCCAAAACACACTATATTTCCACCTGTAAAACCCTTGAGGACTCACCTGTGTTTCCCTGTGGCTTCAACTGCTCCTCTTTTGTCCTCACTTTGCACTGCACAATCTACTGATAAGCATTATAGTAATTTAGAGCATGTCTCCACTCATGTTAAGCAATAATGAGTAAAATTATCCACATAATTTTCCTAGTATCTTCATCTCTAAATCCAACTCACAGGAATCTAGAGCATGTTTCCACCTATTAAACACTACAAGAATCCAAACAAGCTCCCTCATGCTCACATCCTAGTGAGCATGGGCTTATCATATACCTTAATGTAGGAATCTATCAATAGAAATATCCTCACACCCCCCCTGCCATACCAATAGATATCATCACACCTCGCCTTCCGTCCTAGTATATATCGTCACATCTCCCCTACCATCCCAAAAAATATCATCACACTTCCCCTGCCATCTTGACAGATATTGTCACAGCTCCCCTGCCATCTTGACATATATCAACACACCTCCCCTCCCATCTCAAGAAATATCCCCACACCTCTCCTGCCATCCTAGAAAATATCATCACACCTTCCCTACCATCCTGACAGATATCATCACACCTCCCCTGCCATCCTGGAAAATATAATCACACCTCCCTTGCAATCCTAACAGAGATCATCACACCTCCCTTGCCATGCTAGTAGATATAATTACACGTCCCTTTCCATCCTGATAGTCTTCTTCTTAAGCTCCCAACTCCATTATTTCACCTGTGTCCCAATATTTAGATTTCCATGAGATATACTCAAAAATTTCAAACCAAAAATCTCAATTTCCCAATCCTTGCTTCACCTCGAAGCCCAATCTCATAAGCATGAGATCTGTAGTCATGTCATTGGATCCCTTGTAGGTGTTATTGATTTGTAATGGTGGCTTTGATATCACACCATGGCAAGACTTTGCATACAAACTTATCTTTCAATCAACCAACACTTCTAAACTTTTATATATAAATACATGCAATATCCTTTTGTATAAAGTTCATAAACCCCTAAAGTGACTTTTGAGCTCTTAGACTCATGATAATTCTTCCACTCCAATTAAATTCAAATACATTGAAGTGATGTTGTTATTGCATTTAACATGTGCATCATATCTATCCCAAGAAATTCATAATGAAATTAATCATTCACTCCATCAGACTACAAGTCAAGATCGAGAAATGCATATCTCTATTTTCCTTAGTATTTTAATTTTCCATTTCACCCAACAAAATTGTAAAATCCATTGGAATATTTCATACCGAAGGCTCCTTACCTTCACCATACCACTTCCTAGTATGCATGCAAGCATGAAGTTCTCAAATTTAGTTGAAGGAATTCTTACCCAATTTCTTTCCTTTACCCTTTTACCTTGGCTCACTGCTTGCCTTATTTACTTGGCTGTCAATACCAATACATTCGATTGAGACCATTTTGAAAGGCCTAGCTAGTGGATGACATTTCTATTGTCACAATACTCAATAGTTCCTAAAAGGGTATCAACCTCACACATTAGTCACAAATTCATCAACTCGGTTATTCATAGCCTTCAATGAAAATTTCATATAGACATTTTCCTTTGCATTCAATTCCAATATTTCCTCATCTATGCTAAGTACACACCATGAATTTTCCAGCCTTTATCATTTTCATTTATGCTCACAACAATTATTAGGAGCATAAACATAAAATATTAATAATGAAAATGATAAGTAGTAGGTCATTCTTGCCCACTTTCCCAATGGTGCTCCATACAACATGGAATCCATCAAGTAACCTGTTGATGCCTCGAAAATCGCTGCAACAACATTGGGGAAACCACCCGGTCCGGACCTTAGTACAACTCCTTTTCCATTTGGGATAGTGGCTCCGACTGGGGGTAATGGGACCAGTTTCCCAAAAATAGATAAAATGGGATGAGTGAATGTTTTATAAGTAACACTAGTGATAGGCGAAAGACTGATACTATTGACAAAATATAAATAAATGAAACTTATCCTGGGAATCTATTGAGCTCTAAAGCGTAGCTTTTGATGCTCTATATCTCAAAGATAAACATATAGATGACTGTATCCTTAAGGCATAGATATTAAATTATTTTGGATTGCTGTGATTAAATAGTTAAGCGCAGCGATTTAAAGCGATATTACTACACTTTACACATTTATATCATTAACATATACATGATTGAAAGTAAAAGCATATCATATAAACACCCAATAGTGGAATGAACAAGATTTGCTGTTATAGCGCATGCATACAATCAACGATAGCAAGATAATTACATAACAATTCACATACACAGAATGACTTCAGACAAAGATAGAAATACCATTTGAGCTGTAGACCAATCCCAGATATCAATCGCTATGTGTGGCTTTTCCCTTAACGCATAAACATTCCTCAATCAATGACAATAGTGCACAATTGTATCAAGAAATTTCTCCATTAAAGTAAAAGCGACTGGTCGAATTTCATAAAAGAATAAAGGCTGAAGCACAATAGTGCAAACTTCAATCTGTTAAGTCTATTACAAAATTTTACGACCCTTTCTAAAAACATGAAAGGGTCTATAAATACTATGCTAATCTAAATATCTATGAAAACAGAAATGCTAACTAAGCTGATATCAATAACTTCTTGTTGCTATTTCTGCTGGCGATCTGAGGAGCTGGAGGATGATTCATTCTGTCGGCTACTTTCCTTTGAAACTAAGTTGATTGATGGCAAGCATTGGCTCAATTTCAGGAGGTTTGTTGAGCTGCGAACTGAGCTAGGCAGCGTAGGTGGCGTCTTGGATGTCGGGGATCATACATTGAACGACATCGGTTAAGCATTTGAGGGCGGCTCTTTGTTCATGAGGCTTGATTAGGAAATGCCAATATGTTTCTATGCTTAAACAGTTAACCCCGACGATTAACCTTCCTCTGCTTTCTAACTCTGGATAACACGTTTGCTCCAATGTATTCGCTATAGTAACCTTTCTGGGTGTACACTGGGAAACGATGTTTGCTATGTAGAGTGTATCATTAACTAAATCAATCAAATTGTTAGAAGTCAATCTACACCTTGAAGCTGCTCTTTCTGCCTTTAACACCTGTGTGTGCCACTCCGTGAATAGTATGTCCTTATGAACCTCAAGTATTCTCAGCAAATTGGAGGCTTTTCCTGACTTTGAATCTTGCCATTCGAGGTATGCTGTAATAGCTTCATCGGCTTGATTCAAGTCATCCCTCGCCTTTTCTACCTGCTCATTTACAACTGTAGTTAATTCACAGAGTGGTTCCGCTTGAGAGAGGTATTGAGCCAAAAGTTTAACTTGCACTATAAGCACATTGTTGATTAACATCGCCTCTTTTCTGAATTCCATTATCTGCGAATCTCCTTTGATATTCTCTAGCTGCACTGTAATTTGAGCGATATGCTCATCCTTGGTTTTTAACAATTGCTCATTCGCCGCTTTTAATTGCTCCAAAGCCTCCGTCAACTCATTTTGTTTCTGGATCACTGCCTGATTAATCTTCTGTTTCTCTTCCTCCCATTGCTGAGCGAATTGGCTATTTATTTGCTGTTGCTCTGCTAACTGTTCGCATGCACGCGCTGTCCTCAGTTGTTGTTCTGCTAATTATTCCTCGGCTTGTATTACCCTCTGTTTTACATCCGCTAATTCTGTTTGCAACGTGGAGATCTCCTGGTCTTTAGTCTTTAATAGAAGACTTACCTCCGATCCTTGTCGATAGTTGCAGCTGAATAAGCTCCAGCGTACTGTGATAATTTAGTTAGATCATCGGAGGGATCCAGTTTCTCCTTCCACACTACATTGCCCATGACTGTTTGTTCTGGAAAGATATAAGGTTGATCAAGCCTTCGTCTCTTTCTCGATTGCTTTACCACGGCTCTGTGCCTTGGGCTGTAGAAGACATCCAATGGAGGAATATCTTCTACTTGTAGAGTGATTTGGTCGCTAGGACCTTTCAGAATTATTTCCACATCCTTAGTTTTAGGTGGGCCGCTGGTTCCGCTCAAAGCCTGAGATGAGGTATCATCCTGTACACTGCTGCTTTTAGGAGTATCGGTATTCTGTAAGTCTTTTCCTCCACTGATAATGGTGCTGAACTACTGCCATTCCTTTTGTAGTTCAGGTTCTGTGATAGCACCCTTGTTAGTATCGGTGGTGGTTTGTTTAGACCGAGACTCCTTTAGCAATTGTTCTTGTTTTTCTTTTTCTTGCTACTCCTGTTCCTTCTGCCGCATCTCTGCCTACTCTCTTTGCTGGTTGTCCTCATGCTCTTTGCGCTGTCTATCTTCCTCTTCTTTCTTTGAGCGCTCTTCCTGCTCTTTCCTTAAGCGCTCTTGTTGTTCTTTCCTTAAGCGCGCTTGTTGTTCTTTCTTCAACTTCTCCTCTTGATCTTTCTTTTGTTGCTCCTCCTGCTCTTTATTATTGGCCTTCGTTGTATCAAGAGGTTCCTTTGTCTGTTGTTGGCCAGGCTCGCCTGATGATGCTGCTTTGGTTGGGATTAATAAATCTAGAGGCAGAGTTTGCAACCTCTGCTCCCTGAGTTTATTAAACTCAATTAACCCTTCATCATTGTATCGCATCTTGGCGAGCTGTTTGGCTTGAAATATCAATTCGGCTGCAGAGAAAACATCATCGAACATATCTTCCTTATGATCAAATGTCGCTAATTTGGCATGTTCCAAAGCGGCATATGCAGTTCGCTTTGGGTCAAATGCTCTATTCGGAATTGTGGCAAGATTTAGAGCTTGCATCTTCTTGGCTTCTTTTTCCGCATGTTTTAAATCATGCAGGGTGAAGACTCCACATCTGAAGGGAAAAGTAGGCCAACCCCTTTTCTTCTCCTTTCTGAGAGTCTGTGTGGTGCTCTCAGCTGTAATTTGGTATGCAATTTCCCTTGCTAGCAGTTTGTCGGGGACATATAAGGGGAGGACATGAGGATTGGCTTGGCTGCCAAAGACTCTAACATAAGTAAAATACTCTTCACCAAACCAACTACCCACTGCTGGCAAGTCAAAAGAGGCTAGGTAGGAGATCCTACGAATAGGCTTATCAAAAATTGAATAATAAACAGGAATCATAAAACCATTACAAATCTGATACATGTGGCTTTTATAGGATGACTTCCACATCTTGCGATGGTAAATATGAATGGGCGAGGGGTCTTGTGTGGTCCACCTCCAACCAAGAGTAGGGAATTTAGAATTAAAACACAAGGTATCCAGGATATATGCACTGTAGTAGAACGGGGGAATTTTCCTGTCAGTGACTCTAGTTTTGTTCCTAAAGTCACTAACAGCTAATGCTAGCTTATCCGAAAGGATAGTAGCCCAATCCATAATCGTGCTATTCACTGCCGCCTCCATGAGAGGAACCATTTCAATTGTAAAAATGGCAGAGTCGTGCAAACCCCACAATCTACACATCATTATATTGGCGTAGCAATAAGGAGAACACAAAGAGTCGACTGAGTACTTACCGGAGGATTCATGCTTGTGCTTATTTGGATTCTGCCTCCAGTCCTTGATAGGTTCAGATTCAATCTCGTTCTCGCTTGCAAATTTCTCCAAAAAGGCGCTATTATATATCTTCTCTGGCTTAGGCAAATGATACATTTTCCTCAGATCTTCTGGCTTAAATGACCCAAAAATCCTCCCATCCTTTGCGATGAAAGTTCGGTCTGTGATGGGGATTTCTTCAATTGCCCATTTCACGACATCGGTGTATGGGAGCATTTGCTCTCTTGCCGCTATCCTATGGAGGAAGGAATCAGCCAAATCCTTTAGGGTGCACTCTGATTTCTTTAATGAATCTGCGGTGGCTTCTTCTACCGTCTGCGTTGGTTTCTCGGCTTCTATCAAGTCATAAGTTCCTTGCCAAGTTGTTCTGGCAAGGCCTGCGCATGTTGTGTCGGATATCAGGCCCTTTTTGCTATTTACTACTGCTTGTGCTGCAGTTGGTGGATTGGAAACACCTGCAACTTTCTTCGACTTTTTTCCCATCATGCCCAAATTTCTTTGTAAAACTGTATTCTGCACAGAGAGGCGATTTTGGCGTAACACAGAGATAGCAATAAAACTCGCAGTTGATAGCAAATGAAAAGATGAACGTTGATATGCTTTGCTTTTGTAAAACGGCGCGGAGATGATCTATAGGCAGATCTTAGGACATGGATTCATTAAGTGACCGTATAGAGCTTGCCACCTTATAAATGCCCATTATACCAATATTTGGTCGAAAGATCTCTTAAAGCATGCAATGGACGTATTGGCAGCCGAGCGGGAATGATTATGGCTTAAATATCATTAAATCGGGCTTTCCAATCACTTTAACGGCTTTCTATTGAAAACCGTGCCTTATCGCATCGCATCGGGGGGTATGCATGGCTGGCTTTAACAATGCTTGAGCATTGCCGATTGCCGATTGCGATATCACATCGGCATGAGGCATATGCGCAATAGAAATGAAACGAGGGGACCCGCCGATCACCAATTGCGATATCGCATCTGCGAAAGGCATATGCGCAATGGTTTTAAAACAAGGGGTGAGCCGATTGCCGATCGCCGATAGCTTTATCGCATCGGGGGTTTGATATGGGGCGCTTAAGTGGTGTTTTTGGGTATCGCCGATCGCCGATCGCCGAACACTATATCGCATCAGCGGAAAGTCTTTTGGCCATTTGTTGCATCCTTTATGTTATTGCGATATGCGATCTTGCGATCGCTTTATCACAATAACCGAATATTCGCTTTATTTCCATTTTAAATAGATATTGCTTTTAAAAGGTCATTCATAAAGCGCTCCTTTGATTTATCGGACTTTTATAAAGTAAAAGTTTTGATATCAATTTTATTTTTTAAAGGGACCTATTTCATATTTTAATGTTTTTGTGAATAAAAATAATATGAAATGGGGGGTTGTTTGCAAAGCACAACATAACCTCACTTTGTTACCCAAAACATGGTAAGTACCAATTCTATTCTCATATCATTCACACAATGATCATATTTTATAGATTAATTGCTCATCTTATTACTATGATGGTTCTCAACTAATGGCCTTTCAGACCAATTAGCATGCTCATATCTTTATTTTACCTTCCCATATTTCTCATGTTCATAGAAGATAACACACGCACACACACACACACACACACACACACACACACACACACACACCATGCACAATTCCTAATTACAAGAGCTTCCTTCTTATGCTATTTTCATAGCTGTCATGTCACTTTCCATTTAGTTCATGTGGACCCAACCAATCCATCTAGTTGTTCTGTGATCTTCTTATGCTTTCCACTGCCATTTACCTTATGTATAGGGTTTAATCAACATTTTTCACTTCTTTTTGGGTTTCATTTATCTGTTCTCCAAAGCTCCCTTTCTTTCCTTTTCACACAAAAGAAACCAAAAAAGAACAAAAAACAAAGGCAAGAAGAAATAAGAAACAAAGAATAATGAAAATATCATAACAATAATACATAATAACGACACGAGGTAGCATGGCCATGCTCAAATTTTACTGTCAAAACAACAAAGTATATATGAAGCCAAAAATAATAACAAAACATGTAAAACATTCCCATCATACATTGGACCACGAAAAACTCAGTCTCTTGAGTTTTGGTGTTTAGTATATCCATCACCAACATGTGCTCACCATCCTAAACATAGTCCTTTTCGAGGTTTACCGCAACCTCAAATTTCTAGCGCCTCTCGAAGCAATCCAAGAAGGATCAACCTTTCAATATCTTTGAAAGATTTAGGGGATACTCCCTCACTTCCTTCTATATTACAAATTACTGGTGCATGTGCCTGAAATTCACATGAACTATCCTTCGTCCTTCATTATCTACTAGGGAAACATTTTGTTGGAAATATGTTGTAATTGATGGAAAAGGAAAAGAATTGATGATGGTGTTCTCATTGTTGGAAAAGGAAAATGATGGAAAATATGTCAAAGGATGGAAAATGATGACATAGGTGTTTAGGATCATTCACAAGAAGGATGAAGATCAACATGTTTGAAGATGTTGGATTAACTTTGGAGCTATTTCATGTATAAAAAATCATGTAAAATGCAAGTGAAACCCACTTATATGGAAAGATATATGAAAGAGATTTTGAGTGGTATGTGGAAAGTTGAAAATGGCCTTCTAATTGAGGAGTAACGTCCAGTTGAAGTTTTCAGACACAAAGGGAATTTTTCTCAGGACTTAGGTGATTCATGTGTAGTTGAAAGTCGGGTTGTGCTACAGAAGTATGAGAAGGGAAATTCTCCCTGACCTATGTGGGAATAAATCCTAGTTGGGATCGTTTAATAGTTGGTAGTCGGTCAAGTTAGGAATTAGGTGCATAGTTTAGTTAGCTAGAGTTAGCAAACTCGACAACAAGAAAGGCATAACCTCTATGTAGAGGAACTGGCATAAGTGGAGACCCAATGTAGTAGCAGAGAGCATGCCGATTGGCTGAAGGAACAAACCACATAATAGCTTAGCCCGATGGGGGAAGCCTGATCGGTGTACCTTGAAAAACCTTAAGGAGAACTTAAGGAATTAGCAGAATGACATCAACCGAATGGACATGATAGTACGACGAAGTAGGACCAATAGAATTTCAACTCAGCTAGCGTGGTAGAGACAATGTGTAAGTGGCAGGTGCGTTGATTGGAAGAGTGTTTAAAATGGTATCGCCCCACCTTGATAGTTAAAATTCATGCATGTTTAAAAGTAGATTGAGTGCGACGATTCCCCATCGATGCGTCAGAGGAATTGAGTGGGGATCCATAACTTGACCATTAACACATAGAGGGGGTGGCCCAATGGGAATTTTCCCCATAACGCTGATCAAATATCAATGACAGAGGTTAATTGCGCACCCCCTCTAAAACAATAAACAACATAAGGGTGGTTGTACAAATCATAAGCAATTTTCCAAAGTGTTGGATACATGGTAGGTGTTTTTGGCTTTCTTGGGTGGTCGAGTGGGAAATTTTAAGGTTACACATGGAACACTCTAGAAGTGACACGTGGCATGTGTGACATCAACATGCTGTCATCAATGAGGTGCATTGGAGAACAGGCAGGTTGACTAGGCATTAGGCAGGTGTGGCCATGTCAGAGCCAACTCAACCCAAAACTACAGTGATTAGTCTATGGTTGCAACAAGAGGACCCAACTAGGACAACCCATCCCTATGGCATGACTTTGGAGGAATTCAAATGGTGCACAAATAAAATGGTCAGGATGATGAGTTCCATGACACATTGGTGCTAACAAGAAACAAAGTGGCAACTAATGAGAAACGAGCATGATGGACCCCACTTGACAACTCAGCCTGCAAGGTAAGGCCCAAAGGAAAAACTAAAGGTACGTAGATGAAAATGAAAGGCGAAAGAGGCACAAGACACAGAGGTAGTATGGTGGTTAGTAAGGACCAATGAAAAGGCACTGGGTGGACCCCACTAACAACTCATCTCGCTCAATGGAGCTTGGAAGATTTAAAAGGGCACAGACAAAATAACATTGGGAGCCAAGCACTGACACTTGGTCCCGTGCAAAAAAGAGACCAAGAGCTCTAGATTAAGGTAAAATTAATTTTGGGTTAAAAAATAAGAGCCAAAATGAGGATTTATGTGGAAATCATGACCGTGGGCACATATGCGTTTGTGTTATAAGTTAATCCCTCAAGACTATATTAAAAGTGCCAGTGGAGACTTAGTTTGGAAGCATAAGCGTTTGGGGCCAAGAATTATATGGTGGTAGTGATTTGTAGTGGCGAATTATTGAAAGGATTTCAGCATGTGTTAAAAATCCTTTGGGCTTTGGCATGAATGAGTGGGTAGCTAAATATGGCAGCACTTTGAAATAAGCAGTAGGGCAGTGTTTTTGCATGGATGGATGACTTGGGAGATTTGATTTTGGTAGTTATGATAAACATAACAACAATGAAAAAATTGATAAATCATGCATGGATGAGGCAAGTGGAAGCATTTAGTGACATTAATAGAACAACATGCAGAATTGGCAGTTTCACCAAAGTTGAAGCTCGCTAAAATTAGAAGAACCTTTAATAAATCTTTTAACTCACCAGAATTGAGGAAAACAACAATTTAAATCAGTTTTACTCAATGTAACAATAGAGAAATGATTGAAGACTTAAATAGAACATTCAGAAGACTCAATTGAGGGAGGAAAAAATCAAAATTAATGGGTTCATGCAACCATTCGAGAGCAAGAAAATTAAATCTTAAAATTTGAGAACAATAAATTTGAGAAGTTACACTTAGATATTATTATCAAAATAAGAGAGAAGTATTTGAATACTTGTAGATGACATAAAAAAGAGTTATTTGAATCAAAACAATGACAAATGCAAATTTTATGCATGGAGGAAGACCTGAATGTAACTAAATCTCCAATTCCAAAATATTAGTCAACAATTCTTTAAGAGTAGAATTCGAGGAACAAAGTTGGGGTTGATGAGAAGATGATGAGAGGATGTTGGTGTAATGAGATGCATCAAGGGTGAACCATGGATTAGATTTGGTATCTGAAAGGTGTTTTAGAGATGTAAAGAGTGCATTGGTGATTGGTGGAAGGATTGATGTGGTTGGTATAGTTTGGTATGTTCAGTAATAAGAAATTGATGAAGATGATTTTGTTGGTGATTTGTTTAGTAATTAGAGATTGCTAAAGATGTTTCTTTTGGATTTGGTGAGTAGTTTCAATGATAGTTTTTTTTTATGAGGTAAGTGGTATATTGGTTCTAGTTTGAAAATAGATGAAAGATGAATCTAGAGGGCCAACAAGTGGTAGTTTGTAGATCAGGGGTTGTAGCTCCTTCCATTAGGTGTTGGTAAATTTTTAGGGGCAAAATTCCCTTTCAGTAGTAGCTAATAAATGAGAAGGGGTAAGAATCCCTTTCAACAAATGCTGATAAACGAGCAAGGGCAAGAGTCCCTTTCAACAAAGGCTGATAAATGAGTAAGGGGAAGAGTTCCTTTCAGTAGAGGTTGGTAAACGAGAAGGAATAAGAGTCCCTTTCAATAGAGTATGATAAACAATCAGGGGAAATAATCCCTTTTAGCAAAGGTTGATAAACGAGCAGGGGAAACAATCCCTTTCAGTAAAGAATGAAAAACGAGTAAGGGTAGAAGTTCCTTTCAATAATAACTGATAAACCTACAAGTAGTAGCTTGTGGGGCAATGATGTAATCAAGTTGAAGCTTGTATTTTCCAAAGAAATAAAAATAAGATTGATATCTTGTGTATATGCTGCTCATGTGATTGGTGATGGTTATGATGTTATGATTTACATGATTGAGTTGTACTACTGGTAATTCATAAATGATTGCAAAAGTGAATGAAAAGTATAATTTGTGAAGAATTATATAATTTGGACACATTACTGATTCACCCCCACTCTCAGTAGTTTCATGGTTTCCATTATTTCTAACATAATTTAAGTGTGCTTCTCCACAATTCCAAAATGAAACTAGAATTCTAATGAACCTGTCACTCTCTAGCTTGCAACTCTTCAATTCAAATTTTAGGTTCCATAAGGTTTCCGCTCTAATAGGGGAACTTTCCCTTTCTTGCTGCAATTGGGTCTTCCTATGTGTTGTTACACACACAGTTGTTAGTTATATCAACATAAACAAATTGACTTGTTACCTTTCCATGCCAACACCATCCATACTGACTTGATGCATGTTGATATGCTCATGTTAACACATATAGAACTCATGTCAACCACGTATTCTATGAATCAAAAGTGCATATTAAAATGTTTATAACTACATTATCACTAAACTTGAAATCAACCGTTTTACCAAGATTAACAACCATGGCATTTTTTATTTAGTATGAGAACTAGAGAATCACTTAATATATCAAAATATGCCATTCTTGTACTTTCATAATTCTAATATCAATAAATGCATACATAACACAATCTCTAGTAAGAATGCTACAACCAACACACTTTCACACATTACAAACAATCATCCTTTGAATAACAAAGAGAGAGTGATATAAGAGCATCCAAGTTCAACACTTGGATTAGATGGGATTAAGAACAGATGAAATAAAAGGTGAAGGTTCTACACTTGACCTTTGGAGATAATATTTGAAGTTATGATGTAAAGAATCAGAGCACCCAGGTTCACCACTCAGGCTGAATGGATTTAGGAGGATAAGTTTATGACTTTTGTTACAGTGTGGAATACCACTTTGTAACACTACCTCCCACCACCTTGGACTTCCCAAGCTTACCGAGAGTTGTTATTTTCAAATAACTCAACATCTAAGGTTTCATTATGAATACGAGGTTACATAATTCCTTCTTACCCAAAGTGTGAAAAACTCACTTTGCTTAACTCCATTGCATTCAAGTCATCAAGATATTTTTGGTGATATAAATTTTATCTTGATCCGACTCTTGGATCAAAATGTATGGCCATTTGAAGTTTACCCTTTAACCCTTACCACAACAACGTACACTACCCTATGGAAATTCCAAGAGGCATATGTGGCTCTACCATGTCTCTTATACTCCAACATGTCCCCCACCATGCCAATGCATCCAGTGCCATGCTAGCACACCCAACACCATCATGCCCTCACGCCATACCATGGAAATTACTCTACAAAATCTCTTGGGGTGTGACACTAATTTTCTTGTTACTTACCGGGGAAATTCTCGTCCCCTGCTTTATGTTTGCCATGGATTTTTCTACACCATTCCCTTATAAATGTCCCATTGAAACCTTCACGACACTTTGGGACATAGAATTTTATGTTAAGCAACGAGGGTAATTCCATTTCTCGTCTTCCATCTACCACGACTCTTGTTAACAATAGGAGAGGCAAACATCATCGGGGGTCTGTGGTCCATAGTGACATGATCTTGGACCATGTAGACTCCACACTAGCACCATGTGGCACTCCCATGTCACATGGAACCACAAACTCACTTCCATGTGTGCTACATCAACCTACTTTCCACGTCACTTTATTCCACATCACTCTGCCTTTGCTGCCTCTTGTTGACATCATTCTAATGTTACTCCACCAAATGGAATCCTATAAGGGTGCCACATGTCAATCAAAATTGCCCCACTTACCCATTGAAAATGGTAATGTCTTCGTGCTAAGTGTCATGCTGACTATGTTCCACATTAGCATCTCTACCACATCACATACCCTTATCAACCCACATGACGCTTGCCACCTCATCTTAAGTCAGGGGCATGAATAGGCTAATCCCATCATGCAATTCTATGCTTTCACATTATAATAATATATGGTCCACTCTCAACCTCCCTTGTTATTCAAGCGCCACCTTTCCCTTTCTCTAGGACATAAATATTCCTATCTCTTGCTACAAAATTTCTCATCTTGTAGAGCCATTTCTCCATCTCTCGAGACATGAATATTCCCAACTTTTGCTACCAAGATTCCTGTCCTACATATCCTTACTGTCATTCCTCAGGACATACCTATTTTTTTATTCTTACAACAACGTTTCCCATCATTCCCCGTGGCTTCCATAAGTAGTGCCTGTAGATATTTTGAATAATATAACACTTATTCACATAGATTATCCTGATTATACACTATTTGTGGAATGCATGCATAATACATAACCTCCTCTACCATTGATCATCAATTTGCGGAATTTAAAAAAACAATCGCATGCGCACATTGATACATCAATCACACATATCAACACAGTATGTAATGGGGAAAACATATAGCTGAAAACCCCCAACTATCTGTATATTATAATGATAGAGAACATGTAACAATACATAGTACAATAATCCTCACAAGTACTCAGTACTATCTCCACATGCTACACACAAACTAGCTCAGATATAAACAAGCCACAGGTTCAAATCTCCTCCACTGTTTGCCTGCCTCTACTGCGCAATCCAAGTTAAGAATAGATCATATCCAAGTTCAAATTCCCTTGGCTTAAACTGTGCAATCCTCATTGGCAATCTCAATCAATGATTGTGCAAATCTCATGCACAACTATAGTCACCACTGATAGTAGTCTCGCCCTTTCACTCGCCTCTAACACTTGTCTCCACTAAATTGTCCATGCACTGAGTTAATTGATGCATTCTTTAGTTGATTTCTGAGTTAATAATTAGTGAATTAATTAATAATTAATTCACACAACTCATCACTAGTGTATTTTTCAGTTAGACTAAATACAACTAGTTCAACTAAGTCAAACTGAACACAACTCCATCAACTCCTCAATCAACTCCACCAAACTCAATCACTTGAGTTCTAACTGAAGTCCATCATGCAATAGCTCAACTAACCCATAGGAAGTGTATTTCCTTCTGGTAGTTTCATGTGCCACATATGTAGCTCGAACTAAAGTGCTGCAAGAGGATAAGGTAATGTTTATAGTCCAAATATTATTAAGAGCTAATAATATTCCACTGTTCTATATTTTGACTGGCAGTCTAAAAATAGACTCCGCCCATATGTCTAAAAATAGAGGTCCATCTATTTTTACAAACATGACCAATCATCCACAAATAGCATCCTGCAACTCATAGACTATGATCAATATGTCTAAAAATAGACATAGTCTAAAAATAGACGTAGTCTAAAAATAGACTTTGCGCCAAAAATAGCTTGCGGGCCCACTTAGTGAAGGCGAATTTTTTTCACTAAGCTCCATCATATTGTTGCATTTTCAACACTCCCTCTCAACAAGATATGGATTATCTGCAACCCCTATCCTGCCTCTGTGGTATTCAAATTTTCTCCTGGTGAGCGCCTTCGTCAAGACAACATCCTGATACTCCGTGGGAATGTATGAAAGTAACATGATTCTTCGTTGCACACAATCTCTGATATGATGGTACCTGATGTCGATGTGCTTGGATCTATCATGAAATACTGGATTAGCTAAGAGTTTAATGCAACTCTGGTTATCACAATAAATCACAGTAGGCTCCAAGTGTGACTCGAATAACTCGACCAGGATCTTCCTCATCCATATAGCCTCGCATGCAGCCAAACTTGCTGCCATATACTTGGCCTCTGCTAAACTGAGTGACACAGATCTCTGCTTCCCGCTGTACCAAGAAACTGTTGTTGACCCGATATTGAAGATCCCTCTAGATGTGCTCTTTTTGTCTGTTGGGCTCCCTGCCCAATCTGCATCCGTGAAGCCACATAGCTTCACCTCATCCTCCTGTTTGTACCACAATCCATATTTGAGATAACACAATACATGCTTGCCTGCATTCTAGAAGAGCTTGGTTGGCTTAACCATAGCTTGTGAAAGCTGGTTAACAACATAGCATATATCGGGTTGTGTATTGACCAGATACATAAGTGACCCCACCAACTGTCGATAAACAGTGGCATCCACTACCTCTATTGAAGTAGCATCCTCCTTCCTCCAACCTCCATGAAGAGGAGTATCAACAGGCTTTCAGCCATGCATGTTGAACTTCTCTAGTATCTCCCGAGCATACTTACCCTGAGAAACAAATAGTCCATCACTGTGCTGCCAAATTTCCAATCCCAGGAAATAATGAAGGAGGCCCAAGTCCTTCATCTCAAACTCTCTAGCAAGATCCTCCTTGCATGAAAGTATCAACAACTCATCTCCCATCAAAATCAAATCATCTACATAAGGTACAATGATTAGCAACTTACCCTCCACCATAATCTGGTATAGGTTAGGATCTGCCTCACTCTTGGAGAATCCAAGTCGGGTGAAATAACTATCTATCCATGTGTACCAAGCACGAGGTGCTTGTTTCAACCCATACAACGCTCTCTTGAGCCTGCACACATGCGACTCGCTGCTGAATATCTCGAAACCTTCAGGCTGCTCTATGTACACCTCCTCCTCAATGACTCCGTTGAGGAACACAATGTTCACATCCATCTGATGGATGTGCCACCCCATCTGCGTTGGGAGAGCAAGAAGCGTCCGTATGGAAGAATACCTTGCGACAGGTGCAAAGGTCTCCTCATAATCGATCCCCTCTATCTGTGAGAAGCCTAGGGCAACAAATCTTGCCTTGTAATTCTCCACACTCTCGTCAGCTGCCTACTTCACTTTATAGATCCATCTCGAACCCACCACTGATTTCCCCTCTAGTCTTGGGACAATCTCCCATTCGCTATTTCTGACAATCGAATCATACTCTTCCACCATGGCATCTACCCATGCGGGATCCTCCACAGCAGGGAAAATTTTAAGAACCCCCCTAAATTTATAAATATAATAAATGGGCGAATCTCCATGGTATATAGGAAAGATGGAAGGTGATTTTATCAATAATATAATATGTATATATAATTTTTTGGCGAATCTCTCACCAGGCATGGCGAATATTTTACTCAA
>APFE030460493.1:72792-104172 GCA_000404065.3 Pinus taeda
ACGTGGGGGGACAAGTCCCCCCTGCACCCCCCCCGCGTGGAGGGGTGTACAAAATTCTTGTGGTATACATCTGGCTGAAACAAAGACCTCTAAATAATCATGCTCTATACCCAACAAAGAGCCCCAAGGAATTGAGTGCACAAGGCATGGAAATTGGTGAGGGCATCAAAACCCTCAATATTGAGAAAACCCTGAGTATAGAAACCCTTGGTGATGTCATAAAGAAGGCTTTCAACAGCCTTGACCTTGATGATGATGGAACTTGTTTTGAGTCCTTGGTAGAAAATACGTTCACACCCAGAGATCTTAGCATGGAACCCTCCACTCTTTTCCTCAATAATAGAATAGTAGATCTGGAGCAACAACTGCATGACCTGGAGGCTTTGAACCAGGTCATGAAAGAGCAGAGTTGGCAGAAACAGAGCGAGGTGGAGTTACTTATAGAAGTGAAGAGGCAGAAGTAGTAAGTAAAGGTATGGAAGTATCGAGCTTCCAAATTCTATAGACACCTCAAGAAGGTGACTAAGAAGCTCTGAAAATCCTGAAATAAGAAGCCAAAGATAGTAACGGCAGGAATAAACATTGAAGTTCAGAACTAAGGAGCTGGCCATTCATTTTTGAAGGTTTTTTGCAAAGGTAGAATTTTGTGTGAGGACACACAACAACTTAGGGATGGGAGGATGTTGGTATCTTAAATTTCCCTATTTTCTACCCCATTTCCATCAAAATCAACCTTCGTTTTATCTCAATAAAATACCCTTCCTTCCCGCACTAATACAAGATAGTTACCCATTCCTACACATGCTCATATTTTATATTAAGATTTACTTCAGCACTTTATTAATCATTTTATATGGATTTCATGCCTATTTACATATCTCTTGTAACTCATATTAATTTCCTTGAGTAATCATGGAACTCAATATTAATTATGAATGAGTATGACTAGTGCAGGTAGATTCCTGCACCGCCATGAGGATTGTCTGAGATTTCTGAGAAGCCAAATCTTCCATGAGGACGAGTCTCAATCCTTGACTCCAAGTTTAGTTGTTGATGAACTGAAGCAAGATAATAGGTGGCACGCAATCAAGGAATATTTTCCAAAGTTAGGTTACGGCCAAGCGAGATTCATGTTTATTATAATTGTTGGCTAAGTTTGTAATTTTGGTTTCTAAGTTTGTTTGGTCGAAAGGCCTAAACAATAAATTTTTGTAATTAGTGAAAATGGCTAGAGACAAAAGGATATATATAATATAGATATAGGTAGGAGGAGGCAAGTAGAGAACCATCGATTGTAATTTTGTTTATGTAATCTAGTTATCGCCTCAGCTCTGGGGTTGGACTGCTCTGTCATGTATATTTTCTTAATCAAGTAATACAAGAGAATTGTCATGGTTTGCATACACAACATCTAAGTTTATCTTTGATGTATCTTTTGAGGTGCTAAGATTTTTCGTTCCTTAGAAAGGGAATGAGTTGGTTGGCTAGGGCCTAACCAACCCAGCTCATTTACCCCTCTCACTTTCTTTTTTCAGAAAGAAGGTGTGGATATTTCGTTTGCAGTTGTGTGATGTTAAAGTTTTAATCTTTATCTTTCAAGTTCTGATTTAAAATATCTTTTGTATCTAATGTGTGAAACGGATCCATGGGTTGAGGGTTAGTTTTGTTTACTTTGTTTATGAATATCTTTCTTGCATTTCTTTTATTCTCAATCTCTTTTTTAACTCATTTTTTATCGGATCATGCAGAGGACTCTTTCTTGCACCAGTGCATGTTGTTGCCTGCACTTTGGTTTAACCATTATTTTGCAGCGAATAGTGAATCACTTCTCTGCATATTTTTTCCAATTATTATGCAAGTGAATGAATCATTAATTTAGTAACTATCTTCGACATTAAAAGTACATATTTAAGAGGATCGAGAAACAGTTGCATAAAATCATCATAAACATATTATACTTGAAAAGAACATAAGCATCTTTGAATGGATTAATAAAGTTAGGTAACACATGCAAAACACACAGACTATTGTTTGATTCTTTTGAAATGATTTTATTTCATGAAGTTTATTTCCTTTGCAAGGTTTAATGAATTGAATCGTTTCCTTTTTCACAAATAATTTACTTCAGAATTTCATTTATAGTTGCAATTATTTTCCAGCACATCTTTCAGTCTTTTCGAAAATAATTTGGAAACTAGGTGAAGGAAGCTCTGCTTTGGTGCAAGAGCTGGTCTCTTTTCACAAAACAGAGTGCTCTAAGCCCGTAGGCTTAGATCACCTTCACTAAGACATAAGTCTTTAGTAAGGGAGGTCACATATACTTTTGCACAGAGATATTGTACCTGCACTAGTGCAAGGACAAGTTGTTTATGTGGAAGGAAGATCAAAAGGAAAACAGAATTCTGCAAGGGCCCACTTGTCACATTGTTAGCCATCCATCTGAAGATGAACATAATGTTTCATTTCATCATTTAAGATTGTTTCTGTTGTGTGGAATTTCTTTACTTGATTTACATGCAAATTATCTTTTACATTCCAGCACTAGAGTTGCTTTGGTGTTAATTACCATTTTGAATGTTTTCTATCTGTTTATACAAAGCATTTCCTTTAAGAAGTAGGATTAGAGATAGAAAAAGTTCATACCATTTCTGGCATTGCCTATGCTTCGTCCCTAAGTTTAGGAAACTCTCAGGTTGATAATTAAGTGTTGACGAGTTTGCTCAATTGCAAATCCTGCACCCAACACTATTATTTTATCATTTTCCTCAGGATACCCCTTTTAGACCTCAAAATTTCTATAATGGGTTACATAGGAGCTCGATCAAGAGTTTTTTCAAATGCTCAAATGAGATATGTCTAAGCCCATAAGTAGCTCGATCGAGCTCCCTTTTTCACCAAAATGCACCCTCGCTTTGCCAAAAAGTGTAACCTAGCGTCATGCATAGACCTAAGTACCAACTCACAATAGGCTCCAAACCCCTCAAATTTGCAAAGTCCAACTTGCTAAAGGAACCAACATTTGATATTTATAAGCACCAACCTATAGTAGCTATTTATCTATATTTCATTCATTTTCAAACTGAGATCTCTAGCTAAACATATTCTTTTAAAGCAATTAAATTAGATCAAGCATCTTCACCATGTCTTTAAAAACCTCCTTGCTTTCTCCAACTGAATTTGCAAACTCACACACAATAGCTTCAAATCTTTTAATTCTCAATATACTCACCAATTTCCTACACCAAATCGATTTAATTCAATTCTCTACATCAATTCCATCACACACAGGTTTGCCTTCACTCTTGTTTTTAACGATCATATATCTCTTCTTCTTGTACAGATCAAACTAGTTGTTCAACTCTACATAAAAAAGAGATTTCACACTTAGTTCTATGTTAGTTGTGAATTGAAAATAATTTATTTTGTTGTTATAGTATTTTTTTATAGATGTTTCACATGCTTTAATTTATCTTACCAAATTTGGTGCTTGAACGCCAAAATTTTGTCTCTACCTCAAATTTCCAGTAGAATCGCCAACATTCTTTCATTAATCTCTTTCCTTTTTTATAACCTTGGCTTTTTGAGATTATTATAATTTAATAATATAATGAAATTAAATACATATTTAAAATAAACATAGAGATATAGTGAAAATGAACTTCATTTAATAAATAGAAATCTTGAAAAATTTTACATGCAGAATGAAAGTAAACTTGCTTGAATGGTAGTAGCTTATCTCTGAGAAGAGATGTGATGGCTATGTTATTTTCTAAATTGTGTTACAATGAGGCTCAATTCCCTTTTCATCATGAATAAATGATGAGTAACCCTAAATATCCAAAACCCTAACCCTAGGAGATGAAGCGCCAAAGGCTTATGGGCCCTGATGGGGTAAGTTGGAACATCAACTTCTCGAGGTCATAACTTTGGCATACAATCTCTGTTTGGTCCGCACAATATCCCATTATAAAGGAATATATTAGGGGACTAATTTTTAGCTACCATTTTTATTTAAATACTCAATTTGGCCCATTTTCCAAAAAAAACATTTAGGGCCTCAAAACGACTCCAAAAGTTCAAGACCTAATACTACCAAAAATAAAAAATAAAAACTACCAAAATAGGAAAATTATGTTGTGAGCCAATGGAATAGGTTGATGGCCACCAATATCCACCTATATCATTCCTCCCCCATTATGAAGCAATGGTATCCATTACATTGGGTGCCTCCATGAGATTTGGAAACTTCTATTGAACTTGGTCCTGGGTGAGCCACTTGCCTTGGTGCAAGAGCTGGCCTGCTTTGACAATTGTAGAAATTTGAATAATATAACACTTATTCACAGAGATTATCCTAATTATACACTATTCGTGGAATGCATGGATAATACATAACCTCCTCTACCATTGATCATCAATTTTTGGAATTAAAAAAATAATCGCATGCGCACATTGAAACATCAATCACACATATCAACACAGTATGTAATGGGGAAAGAATACAGCTGAAAACCCCCAACTATCTGTATATTATAATGATAGATAACATGTAACAATACATAGTACAATACTCCTCACAAGTACTCAATACTATCTCCACATGGTACACACAAACTAGCTCAGATCTGAACAAGCCACGTGTTCAAATCTCCTCCACTATTTGCCTGCCTCTACTGCGCAATCCAAGTTGAGAATAGATTAGATCCAAGTTCGAATTCCCTTGGCTTGTACTGCGCAATCCTCATTGGCAATCTCTATCAATGATTGTGAAAATCTCATGCACAGCTATAGTCACAATTGATAGTAGTCTCACCCTTTCACCCACCTCTAACACTTGTCTCCACTGAAATGTCCATGCACTGAGTTAATTGATGTATTCTTTAGTTGATTTATGAGTTAATAATTAGTGAATTAATTAATAATTAATTCACACCACTCGTCACTAGTGTATTTGTCAGTTAGACTAAATACAACTAGTTCAACTAAGTCAAACTGAACACAATTCCATCAACTGCACCAAACTCAATCACTTGAGTTCTAACTGAAGTCCATCATGCAATAGCTCAATTAACCCATAGGAAAAGTGTATTTCCTTCTGGCAGTTGCATGTGCCACATTCGTAGCTCAAACTGAAGTGCTGCAAGAGGATAAGATAATGTTTATAGTCCAAATATTATTAAGAGCTAATAATATTCGACTGTTCTATTTTTTGACTAGCAGTTTAAAAATAGACTCCGCCCATATGTATAAAAATAGAGGTCCATATATTTTTACCAACATGACCAATCATCCATAAATAGCATCCTGCAACTCATAGACCATGATCCATATGTCTAAAAAAAGACATAGTCTAAAAATAGACTTTGCACCAAAAATAGCCTGCAGGCCCACTTAGTGAAGGCGACTTCTTTTCACCAAGCTCCATCATCTTGTTGCATTTTCAACAGTGTCCTCCTTTATAGAGACTACCCATAACACAAAGTGACTTGCACAATGATGATTACCGAAGTAAAGTAATTAAGTAGTAGTTTAACAAGTGATTAGTGGAATCCCATGGTTTAATCTAGCTCTCCACCATTTTTAAAATTTTTGACTTCCTTTCCCAATTCAACCTGGGTAATTCAAGCCTAAGTTGAAGACCAGACATAGAAGTCTTAAGGAATTTGTTGGCTTTTACGAAGCCTTACTCGATATCAAGTAATGCTAAGAACCATTAAAATTACAAGAACGAAACCTCCATTGCGATGCACTCATCCCATACATCATCCATGGACATATTACAATCCAATAAAGCTATAAACACGCCTTTTACTAGGAAATGAAATAAGCCAAACCATGACTAATATTGTTTCTGTTATTTCAATAACAATGGCATTCTAGGCATTTAACATAGGCATAATAAGGAGTATAAGCTATCAACATGCTTACCAACAGGCATATGACTTGGCTAAACCATAAATTATACTTAACTGTAAACTTAGGTAAAAAAACATCCTGTTAATCACACAATGGATCCAAACAAACACTCTGATGCCACTTGATAACACTACCTCCCACCCCCTTAGACTTCCCAACCCTAGCTAGAGGTGTTATTTTCAAATATCCTGACCTCCATGGTCTCATCATGAAGATGGGGTTACAAAATTACTTCTCACCCAAAATATTCATAACTCATTTTGCATAACTCCATCTCATTCAACTCGTCAAGATCTTTTTGATGATATAAAATGTATCTCGATTTTACTCCTGGATAAAAAATTACAACTATTTTAAGTTGACCCTTTAACCCTTGCCACATGAGCATGCACTGCTCCATGGTAATGCCAAGAGGCATATGTGTCTCTTCCATGTATCTAAGACTCCAACGTGGTCCCCGCCACACCAATGCACCCCGTGCCATGCCAGTGCACCTAACGCCACACTAGCGTGCTCAACACCATTGTGCCCTTATGACATACCATGTAAATTACGCAACATAATCCCCATGACGTGACAATAATTTACTTGTTACCAACTAGGGAAATTTTCATTCCCTGCATTCTATCTATTGCGGATCTATCCGCACCATTCCCTTATAAATGTGTCATTCAAACCTCTATGGTGCACTTCGACATATAATTTTATGTTAAGCAATGGGGGTATTATTTTTTCACAACTTCTATCTACCACAAACCCTGTTAACAATAGGCACTGAAAACATCGCCAGGGGTTTGCAGTCCATGGTGACATGGCCCTAGACCACACAGACTCCACTCTAACACCACATGGAACTCCCATGCCATGTGGCCCCACAAGCCCATTTCCACATGTTCTATGATAATGAAATTTCAACGTCACCCTATTCCACGTCAGACTTCCTTCACTGTCTCTTATTGATGTCATACTAATGTCATGGTGATGTCACTCCACCACGTTGCATGCTATGAGGGTGCCACGTTTCTTCCAAACCAATCCCCTTGGACATCAAAAGGTCCATTTCTACTCACCACATGTCACATTGGTTGTGTGCCACATCACACACCCACATAGCCTTATCGGCCCATGTGGCACCTGCCACCTCAGCTTAAGTCAAGGGTCCCACCAAGGAAATCCCATCGCGAAATCTTATATTTTCACATTATAATCGTATATGGTCCACTTGTAGCCTTCCGCATTATTCAACCTTCACCTTTCTTTTTCCACGGGACATGAATATTCTCGTCTCCTGCTACCAAATTTCCTGTTCCGTAGAGCCATTTCTTCGTCTCCTAGGACATGAATATTCCCAATTCTTGTTGCCAAATCTTCCTGTCCCATAGAGCCTTATCATCATTCCCAATGATGTACTTAATTCCATCTTCTAACAACAAATATTTCCAATCACGCCCCACACCTTTCATCATTAGCACCCTCCTTTATAGAGACTATCCATAACACTTGGCATGGCCCATGTGACATTGATTAGCACTAAGCACAGTAATTAAGTATAATTTTGACAAGTGATTAGTGGTAATCCCATGGGTTAATTTGGATCTTCATTCATGGTAAAATTTCCAACTTCATTTCCCATTTCAACCAAAGTCATTTGGCCCGAATGTAAGCCTTTTACTTCACAAAGGCCATGCTTCAAATTCTTTAGGACTTCGATGGCTTTTATGAAGCCTTCCTCAATATCGAGTAATTATCAACACCATTATAATTAAAAGAAGGAAACCTACACGCTAATGCACTCACTATTCATCATTTATAGACATAATACAATCCATTAAATCTATAAACATGAATTTTACCGATCACTGAAATAAACCAAACCATGACTAACATTGTTTCTTCTATTTGAAGCATAGTGGCATTCCAAGAATTTAACATAGCCATAATAAGGAATATAAGTTTCCAACATACCTACCAATAGGCACATGACTTTTCTAAACCATAACTAACACTTAACTGTACACTTAGGTACAAAAACATCCCATTAATCACATAACAAATCAAAACATGCACCATTAGATTCACTGATATAACATACCACACATAACATAGGCCTATACTTTCACCAATTCATAATTAGTAGATATTTTGATATTCATGTCATATCAAATAATAGATATTATACATAGTGACCGTCATTTGAGTTCAACAAATAATCATATATACTTTGCAATTAACCTTGCACTCAGGAAACTATCAGTAAGCACAGGGATCTGTAAGTCCCTCTCAACCATGAGAACATTAACGTAGCCCACCTCATCATAGGAAACTAGGAATACACCATTCTTGCATAAGAAATATTGATACATTCATTGCTATAACCCATAACCATAACATTTAACATTCATAACACAACATAAGTACAAGTAGATGCACTTATATGCATAGTTTAATGACTAGAAACTAAGGAAGGGACTTCAACTCTCCACCCAAACATAGGCCTACTACACTGTAGTATTTCTTGCAGCTAGCCACCCCCAGTACAAATTCATATTTTGAGGAGTATATGCTCAAGAGAAATTAGACTGATTCCAATCAACTAGCTCACATAGGAATCTAGAGACCACCTTGTTTACACCTACTCATTATAGGATTATATCCCATAGTCTCTCCACATGTTCAAACAAGGATCCAAAGTACACTAAAGATCCATCTGCTAATCACGAAGATACCTGAAACACACAAATCTTTACCCTCTACTAACCAGGAATCTAGAGTACACTATGTTCCACTTGCCCCACCTCACAGGACTCTAGAATGCATAATGTCTCCATGTGATTCTTCTCTTCCTTTCTTTGCTACGTAGGTATCTAAATCACAGAGTGATTCCAACCCCATAAACCAGTGGGCATCCAAACTATACTGTGCATCCACCTAATCTCCTTTAATCTTCTCTTCACTCCCAAAGTTACCACTTTGCTATGCAGGAATCTAGAGAACACAATAGTTCCAACCCACTAAACCAATAGGTATCCAGACTACGCTAAGCCTCCACTTGCGTTCTCCTACTATCACGCCAAGGATACTTGTTTCTTTTACTTCCATGGGTTCAATCACATATCTCGTATGCCTACCATGACATACTCCCCATGTTTGAACTTTGCTATTGCTCAAACCCTTTTTTTTGTGCCTGTGACTCTCCTCTTCTCGTATCCACTCAATGTCGAGATGTTCGAATGAATAAAAAATTCTCCTCCTTCTTTTCTTGTTGGTTCTTTTCTCCTGATCCCCTCACAACCTCTTATGTGTTTACCACACAATGCAACCCATGAGGAAATACAAAGGGTGTATGGGATTGTCCTCCATTCAAGAAGCACATACTCCACCTCCTTTCCTTCCATGCAAGCCATTAAAACCCAGTCAGAAGTTGGTGGCCATTAAATGAACAAATTTGACCTAAACAATTCCCAAGCAACTCCTCCTCAGACCCATGAATCTGTGTCCACTCCTTTCAACCTAGTCATTACGATTACATTTCCATAATATTTACATGAATTACAATTCATAGTGACAATTAAAAGAGGGATTAGAAAAAGGGACAACACAGTGGGAAAGAACCAACAAACTTTTTCTTTAATTGTGTTTGCGTACAATTCGAGATACCAAGGAGCATCATTTTAGATAAGGACACTATTTTACTAATGCATTTTGGACTACATTGTGGAGAATATGGACACAAAGTTGAAGATGTATATAATATTCCATCCATAGACAGATGGGAAAATAGAAGTAGTCAACAAGACTTTGGTATAAATTTTGAGGGATTACAATCATAAGAATATAAAGACTTGGGGTAAAAAATATGGTATATATACAACACTATTATAACAAAGTAGTCCATGCTTCTTCTGATAAGTCCCATATTGAAACTTGTTTTAGATATTTCCCACCTTTAACTTTGGATTCTCTATATGGACAAAAAGGAGGAGTGAGGGAGGATCTCACAGGGGATGCTTTAAGGGTAGGGAAATTTGTTGGGAAGATTAAGTAGATCCATATGCAAGTATTAGAAACATTGAAGAAGTTGTAGGAAAAATACAAGGCCAATCATGATCAACATTGAATAGAGAACTTATTCAGAGTGGGAGACAAAGTATGGTTGTTTTTTAATAAGGAGAATCTACATGGTCGTGGTAATAAAATCAAGGCTTTGCAATATGGTCATTTTGAGATACTAGAAAAGGTGGACGAGAATGCGTAAATAATTATAATACCCCCATATATGATCATTTACTCAAAGGTGACTGTGGAAAATCTAAAACTCTATGAGCCATCGATGCTAGATCAAGAAGAGGAGTGGGTCATACCTTCGATAGAGGACTTAGATCTAGATGCTCAGGTGGAGTTGAAAAATGATACATATTGTAGAAGAGGTCTAGAAATACAAAGCATGGGAAAAATAACCTTTGGCAGATTTGGTTGAAAGGACAACTTCCAAGCAAGGATAAATGGTACTCCAAGGAGAAGGTAGAGGAAAATATTCCTCATCTCATTTCGTAAAAGATTCTGGGGATCAAAATCCTTCCAAAATGGAAAGGCATGATCTATACTGGATCAATATATATTTTTTCATACATATTGATTCTTTCAAAGTGGAAAAACCAAAGAAATTAGCTTATAGGAGTAGTTTTAATAGCAAGACCTAGTTTGGAGAACTAGGGTCAAAACCTTCCAGGGCCATTTTGAGGCCCTAAATTATGTGTTTTGAGGTGTAAAAATTCGTTGCTTAAGTGTAGAAATCCCCGAAACTATTCTACACTTAGAGTTATGCCTCTCAGATGTTGAATTATCATGATTGGACACCATAATTCGAAAGCATTTCCATGGGCCATAAGTCTCAAGTAAATCCATAGAGAGTGCCTACTCCTTTGTATTTGCATCATTTCCATTCAAACAAAAGAGGAACACATTCGTACCTTCCATATGGATTTTTCTCTAAAAATGGTTTCCTAGATCATATCTTGGTGTTTGCTATGATTGGAATCTATTTGTATTTTAATGTTGTTTACTGTTCACATTTGATATAGTACATGCATAAGTAGAAAAAAAATTAATTAATAAACCTAGAAATCTAAGGAAAATCAATCCTCATAGTATAGATTTTATATTTTATTCTATTTGCATTATACTTATTATGAAAAAGTATCTAATGGAACATCCACGATAGTTTACATATCATCCTGTGATCCAAACTTTAATAGGAACACAACAAATCACATATATAACCATAAAGATAGAGATGTAATAGAAATAGCACTTCATTTCATTGATATCAAATATTGAAATATGCTTACAAAAAAATTTGAAAGAAACTAGCTTGGGCGATGGTATCTTATGTCTGAGAAGAGATGTGGCAGCTACATGCCTATGAACCATGTTACAATGAGGCTTAAAGGCCTATTTGTTATTGAGAAACAATGGAAAACCATAAACACCCAAAAATCTAACCCTAGGAGATGAAGCACCAAAACTATGGGCCTCGTTTGGGTAAACCCTACATCAACTTCGTGGGGTCGTAACTTTGGCATACGATCTCTGTTTGACGTGCAAAAAACCTTGTTCGAAAGATATATAAGAGGAATACAACTTTCGAATGCAAAAATCAAATAAAATTTTATGTTTGGCTGATTTTCCCCAAAAATGTCATTTATGGGCTCAAAACGGCTCCCGAAGTTCAGGGCCTGAAAAACTACAAAAAACAGTAAACTGTGCTACAATTAAGGAAACTGAAAAACTAAAAGAGAAAGTGTTGGGGGTCCAAGTGGAATAGGCAGGTGGCTACCAGTATCCACCTGGATCAATCCTCCCCCCTTAGGAAGCAATGGTCCCCATTGCAATGAGTGCCTCCATGAGATAGGTAAACTTCTACTAAACTTGGTCCCTGGTGAGCCACTTGCCTTGATGCATGAGTCGGTCAAGTTTGAAAACCCAATATAGTTGGATCTTCTACTTGTGAGTGTTCTTGATCTGTGAGTCCATGATCCGATCAATTGTGGCCTGTTCAATGCAGTCTAGGTTTACCTCTGTTGGTGTGAGTTGTTCTACAATGTCTGATGTGTCCAGTAATGGTGGGAAGTATGGTAGAAGGTGGTCCACATTGAACATTGGGTTCAAGCCAAGGAATGGGGGAATGTTGAGCTCAAAACATTTTCTCCCTCAACCTTGGTAACGGTGTAAGGCCCATATCAGAGTGGGCGAAGCTTGCGGTGGTGTCTAGCGAGGCACTCCTTCTGTAAATGTAGCTAAACTATGTTTCCCACCTGGAACTTGAGTGTAAATCGATGCTAATCATGGTGTTGCTTGTACTTAGCATTGGATCTATCCAATATATCATGGACCTGTTGGCATATGTGTTGAATGCGATCAATGAAGCTATTAGCCTTGTCGACTTTAGACTGGACATGAGTAAAATCTACCTCAGTGGTTGGAAATGGTATGGTCACACCAATGGGACATAATGGTTGAAATCCCAGCCCTACCTGAAAGGGGCTATGGCGCATTGAGCTGTGGAGAGCTTTGTTGCAGCTGTGTTGGACATATGGGAGGCTTTCAATCCATGTGCGTGGATTCTTTGATTTGTACATGCGCATAATGTGTGCAATTATCCTATTGACGACCTGTGTTTGACCATCATTTTGGGGATGGAAATCCATGTACTTAGTAAGTTTGGTATCCAAAATCGACCAGACACTTGACCAAAATGAACTTAGCAATCTATTCTCCCGATCTAAGAAAATGGACTATGGGATCCCAAAGTGTACCCACACTCTCTTAAAGAAGAACTTAGCAATGGCCTCTGTTGTAACATTATATTGTTTTGATAAGTTAGTATATTAGCCAAAAATAATTTTAAAATGTTAAGTTAGCATATGGATGCAAAAATAAAGAAAAATTAAAATGTTAGGCCGATTTAATGTTTTATAGGCATCCATATCAAGAAAATGATAGGTGTTATCTGCCCTAAACAAATAAGGCAAAAGAAAAATAAAATTTTAGGGAAGCAAAAAAGAAAAGAATGGCTTCATTTCATATTTTTATAAATGCACAGGCTGCAAGCCAAAATGCGCCACATTGGGAAATGTCAAATGTTATCTTGATATGCAAGAGGAAAGGGAAAAGGATTAAAGTTTTTCTCTAAGGTTTTATATCAATTAATTTTGGTTTATTAATCCCCTATTCCTAAGTTTTACACCCCAAAATCATCCCTCTAATCATATTTTTCCTCCACCCACCTATTCCTAAGTTTTATTGCCTCCCCATACATTGCAAATATTCCCCACTATCCAGTAAATTAATTCCTGTTGGCCCCACTGGTTGCCCCATCATGTCATGTTAAGTCTGCACCACCTCTCACCTCATCTCTGCCCATCTCCAAGGTCTTACGGTCCACGCTGTATTTCAGCCCCCCCTCACTATTCAAACTTTACGTGAGGGGGGGGGGGGGTATGAAATGGGCGATATTTGAAACTGACCCTCCCCCCCCGAAAGGTAGTTTCTCCACCTCCCGATACCAGTCTCCTACTCGTTCCACTCCCACCACTCACCTTCTGCCACATCATTTGCCCGTTAACTACACCAATTACATCACTCCCTCCAAAATTGAGTCGTTAATTAGTAAATGGTTTAGCCATTAATCCAATGGACCCGCGCCACCTTCAATAGAAAAACCAGACTATTATATAAACCTCCCTTTTATTCATTAACTGGTTATTGAATTCATTCACTGTCACTGTTATTGATTTGTTACAGGTTTGCTGGACTAAACTTTGACATTTTCAGCCACCAATGGCACTGTATTCTCACTCGTTTTCAGCCTATTGCCTTTGTTCTTGCCCCCAAAACTTGACTCCTCTCTGTGTATTGAAACCTCCAATCCAATTTTCACTGTTGTCCTTAGCCTTATCCAGATATGCCTCCAAAGGACAATGGACCAGAAGAACCTTTCAATCCTCTGATCTATCCTCCCATTGATTTTCATCACATGACAGAGACCATAAAATCCATGAAACTCTCTGCAAATTTGACCTCGTTGAGATGTATTTCTAGCTCGAAGAAAAATACATAGACAAATCCAATGACATTCAACAGTGGGAATCCAATTTACCCCATTACATTTTTCCTCATACCCACAACACCCTAGAATTTGTTAGGAAGTGTCATGCATCTTATTTCCCAAGCCAAAAGGCCATCATTATCCCCACTGGAGAAATTCTGTTTACTATCACTCTTCAGGCCATAGACCAGATGATGCAAGCCCCCACAGTAGTGAATTCCACCCCCTTTTCCTGTGAAGCACTTGTTGTGTTATACTGGAAACTGGACTTTGTCAAGAGGACCAAAACCCTTGAGCTTTTCTTGATAGAAGATGCCCCATTTCCAAAGAAAAATCCTCCCCATCCCTCTATTTTCCTTGAGAGAGACAAACAAATCATCATAGTCATCTCTTACCTCCTTGGCTACTACTCAGATTAGTGCATAGATGAGGCCATCATAGGATTTCTATCCATTTTCTCTGCTGATTCTAAGCCCTCCATCATGTTTAACTTTAACCAATTTCTTGAAGATTCAATTCATCAGCAACTTATCAAATTCCCAACTAAGGAGGTATTCAAGTATGCTTATGTGTTAGTTTATATGTTCTTATACTTTCAGGGAGACAACATCAACCTTTTTTTACAAAAGCTAGATGAAGAAGGAAATCAAAAGTCATTCATCTTCTGGACTACACTGGCGATGAAGGAACAAAAGAAATATACATATAAACAATTCATAGAGATGTTTGTGCATCCAGCAATCAGTCTCATAGGCATCCAGATATAACCAAGGATCAGTGAGAAAATTAGAAGGGTATTGCGGCTATCAGACCAAGTTCAGACAGGAGGATTGGTACCTCTATCAAAACTATATAGAATTGAGAATATTTGAGTGTGAGCTTGCACCTTACAAGCTGCCTAAATTCCTCCGAATGAGGATTTTCTCTCTAGAGTACATAAGGCATATGCTCAATATAGATAAGATCCACTTTGTAGATGCGAAGAAAGTCCCAGTTCAAAATTAAAACATAGATTGGGCCTTTCCTTTGCAACATCAGGGCAACATGGGAAGAAGAAGATAAACTATTAGAAGAAATGCAGTTCAGCCTTAGCTTCACTTGGTCATATGATCCATTAGGGATCATTTCTAAATTAAGAGTAGAAACTAAATCTACAACTTCTTTTCACACAGCCAGGCTAGAGATAGAGAAGTACAAAAACCATCTAGAATGGGTTGAGAATACCCTACAAGAGGTATAGGAGCAGCTGGTATCACCCTCTACAATACAAACTCCTACAATGTAGGAGAAAATAGGTAAGAGAAGCATAGAAGAAGATTTCCTTTCAGGGACTGAAATTTTTAGTGAAGTATTTAAAATTATGTATAGGAAGAAGGCCAAGCTTAGTTCCAAACTAAGCCTTAGCAAGGACTCAGAGTAGGAGAATATTATCACCACTAATGAGCCACTTGTTTCCTCATTAGTGGGTGATCAGACCACACTGTCTCCCACTACGTCCATGGCTTCACAAGAGCAACAAAAAATTATGCAGACCATCACATCTACTACAGGGGAGACCGAGAAAAGTATAATGGACATTTTTAAGGAGATAAAAGTAAGGAATGAGGACTTAAAGATTAATACCTACAATCAGTTCTGGAAGAAGACTTCTGGTTCTCAAAGCAGGCTCCTGTCAGCGTTTGATTCAGAAAAAGGTAAAATGCAAATGACATTCCTCGAGGTACAGGTTGCCCAGCCCAAGGCAACATCAAACTACAAGAAGAAAACATTTGAGTTTGATGTAAAAGATATACATCCCATTGACCAAATGGAGATGCATAAGCAGACAGGGGAAATTATTTTTTCCACTATCACCAGCACTACTATGAGTTTGTCTAAATTGTAGGTTACATTAGAAAATTTCCAATCACAACTGAAGATGGAGAAGGTCTCTGCACTTGCCAAAGACATCAGGATCAAAAATCTTGAGGACTTGGTGATCAAAGTGGGTTATGACCCTTCAAACATCAATGCTATAGAAGAGCTTGTAAAGAAAAAGAATTTAGACATAGCAACTTTAAGTAAGCAATTAAAATTTCCAGCTACAAAAGATCCTCTGGTCAAGGAATTGAAGAAACAAAGACACAAAAGGAAGATATGATGAAGCTCATGTTAAAGAAATCATATGGAACAATATCATTGAAGAAATAGATGAAATTTGGCCATGTATCCAGATTATATTCGAGCAAAAGGAATTGATGGAGAAAGCTAAGCTAACCATTTCTACTATCAATGCGGAATTGGGATAAATTCCTGCTACAACCAACAACATCATAAAGTTCCTCAATTCCAAAAACAGATATGAGCTGGATGATCTGGGAGTATATGACATAATAGAAACCATCCTGGAAGTAAAGAAAGTTCTAACAAAGAAGAACTTGGTTGTACAACTGACAGAGAAGTGTCACACTATGGAGGTAGTAGTTAATAGGTTTTTCACTAGAATAGATGCATTGAGCAAGAAAGATCTGCCTTCTTTATTTTTGATCAATGACAAATTAATGACTAGGGAAGACTACATGAAGAAGCTTCAGGATATTGCCAAGAATATAAATAAGTCTTCCAACATCAAAGGTTCTATGACAGGAAGAGATTTTTATGAAGCTGTCAACAACATAAGTTTTATCCAACATGAGATAAAACATTTTTTGGTAGTAAAACTCGCTTTTGCTTGGTATACTAAGGTAGATGAGATCTACCACAAGGTAACAAAGATTTCTATTCCAGATGAAGAGTGGTGGGAGAATTTGTGTGAATTCCAGGACTAAAAAGACAGGCCAGCTTCACTAGCGCAACGCTTGAATAGTGGCCACTTAGCAACTGTTCTCCTCTAAAGCAGGGCCAAATGTCCATATCACTTCACCAGATTGATTCCTTTTGGTCACATTATTCCGTTTATGTTAGTTCAAAGTTAATAATAGAATTTCGTGTCACTCATGCATTAATTGTATGTTTAAATACTTCATCTTGTCGAAGTATTCAGGGTTGAACCCTTGAACAAGTTATCAAGCAGATTTGTACTAAGCCGGAGCATTTTTGAGATAATAAAATACTCTGGATTTGCCTCATATGGTCTGTCTCTCAGTGAGTTGTATTTCATCTTGTTTATTCATTATGTCTTCTTCATATAAATCATTTCTTTTGTAGTTATCCGATTTAAAATTTAATTGAATTCCAGTTTCATTTTGAATCCTCTCTGAAGTTGTAATTTAAATAAGAGATAAATTTACAGAATTATTTATTATTGTAAATTCCTCTTTGAGCATAAATTGCACTAGACCTCTGTGATAGTCTGTTTATATTTTGTTGATTAAGAAAGCATTGTTTTCTTAATTTCTGCTTATAAATGGTTGAATACTCAGTTTTCATAATAAATCAATTATACTTCTCCATATTCTACTTATCCATCCCACTAAAATCAAAATAACCATGTGCGTTTAAAGAAAAACCTTTTATTTTATTAAGAATCTATCTAAGTTTAAAGCACCTGTTTATAAACAGTTCACTGGTCATCCAATCATTTAAACCAACAAAACATTATATAAGCTTTGGCATAACTAATTGACCTTAGGTTATCTCAAAGGACAACATCAGATTGGCACTGTTGCCGCAGATCGAAGGATTGAAAGCTAAATTTTCCTTGGGGCAACGATTCTTCCTTTCCTTTAAGGTGAATAAAGGATAAGGATATAGGTCAAAAGATTTCACCTAGCGATTCCACTGGTCCAAGATGGCTCCTTTTAAAAATATTAGATCACGTTCTGATTCTGAGATTGTTAACCCTCTACCAAACCCATAAAGACTTATTAGAGGAGCCTCTTCAAGGAGAAGATATAAAATCCCTTCTTCTTCTTCAACTTTACACCCTGAAGACATCTCTTCTGTAGATCCTTTTTAATCTGTGCTATCCCATCCTGATTGGACTAAACTACCTATTAGGGTTTCTGAACTCCATTCTAGAGGAGTAGATCTTCCATCAGCCCTTTTAATACAATCACTTGAGTCATATCAAGTCCCATACATTCCTATCAAATCATCATTATCTGAGGAAGAATTGGGTTTACAGTTACTTGAATTCGAGCCTACAGACTTCATAACTGCAACTCCTTATTCCATTCCCTCAACCTCTACTAATATTGCAGAGACATTTTTTGTCTATTCAAATCCTTTGTTTGATAATAAGGAAGACTTTCCACCAGGAGTTTAGAATTTGGTTATTAAAACCCCTTTGAAATCCTAAAAGAGGTATCCTCCCTCTTTCTCTCCAACACATACTAATACCCCTATTGATTCATCTTAATCTCTTTCATCTTCATCATATTCCTCTTCCTCATCATCCTCCACTTAGTCACCCCACACTCCTCCTACTTTTATGGCTTTTCAACCTATTGTGCAAGCAAGGTATGCTGCTCTAATTCTCCCTGCAAACTTGGAAATTTTTCCTGATGGATATCTAAAACATAGACCAAGATTTAATGGAAAAATAGGTCCCTGAACAGAGGATCATGTATCAGCTTTCCTAGATTTCGCTGAAAATATGAACATAGAACATGAGATGTTTATATGATATTATTTGTACAATCTTTAGAAGGAAATGTTAGGATCTGGTTTAGGAAACTTAGAGCTGACTCTATTAGAACATGGAATGAGCTCATAACTATCTTTAAAAACCAACGGGGGTAAAGAAAGATCTTGTTTACTTTCTCACTGAATTTGAAGAATTGAAGAGAAACCCTAGTGAACTATTTGTTGAATTCAACAAAAGATTTAACAAACTCTATCATAAAATCCCTGATAATTGTAAACCACCAGTAGTAGCTGCGAAGGTCATATTTTCCAAAACATTTAAAGATGAATTTGTATTCATGCTAAGGGAAGGGGTTTCTAATAGAAGACATGTAGGCAAGTGCTGTAGAGGTAGAAGCTAATAGGTCAGCTTTGGGGAAACTTAAAGCTAAAGTAGAGAAAGAAGAAAGAAAACTAAAAGCTAGGGTTGATGACTCATCTTCTTCCAAATCTAAACTTGAAGATTAGAAAATTGATGAAATTACATCTTTACTTAGAAACCTTTCTAATAGGATTTCTAAAATTGAAACACAACTTAGAACTGCTCAGCAAACTGCTGTTAGACCTCAAGCTTAAACTCAATTCCGAAGAAATCAAATGCAGATTCTTTAGAGACCGAGTTTTGATCAAAACGTTCAACCACCTTTGTTGATTGATGATCAACAACCACAGGATACAGGCCATTTAATCACTGAAGTTATCAATAATATTGATTCTTCAATAGTAGAAATGGCAACAGTTCCTTCATCTTCACCTCAGTCTTTTGAACAAGAACAAGGAGATGCTCAACTTTCAAAATACCTAGCATTATCTTAATTTTTGATTGCAGAATTGAATAAGAGGTATGATCTAAGACTTAGATCAGGTCCTGGTAAACATTCAAAATCTACCACTATTATTGAACCTGCAATAAAATCCATTCAAACAAAAACTCTAACATCTCAGACTATAGAGTCATCCATTGAAATATTTTCATATGACAAGACTATTTTGACAACTTTTAATATTGAAAAGGAATTGGAAAGCGTCAAGATTCCTATACCTTTAGTTGAACTTTCCAAAAACCTTGGTTATAAAAATCAAGTGTCTAATTGGATACAATCCTCTAGTGTAGATGTTGAGGGAGATGTTGTTAGTTTGCAAGATGAAAAGCCCTTAGTAGTGTTTGGCCCTAGTTCTAATATGATTGATGAAATTGTTCCACCATTTTATGTAACTTTAAAATCTCATGACTTTCTTTTGTATAATTGCATGTTGGATTCTGGAGCTTATCATAACCTTATGTCAAAGGTAATTATGGACCATCTTCAGTTACATTTTACCCATTCTTATCATGATCTTTACATCTTTAATTCAAAGAAAGTACCATGCCTAGGATTGATCAAAGACCTAGTTGTGACCTTAGTTGAAATATGTGTCAAGAGTATAGTTTTAGACATAGTTGTCACTGATATTCCTACCAAGTTTGGCATGCTCCTATCTAGATTATGGTATGCTAAACTTGGAGGATCACTTCAGATGGACATGTCTTTTGCTACTCTTCTAGTCTACAAAGGTGAACATTTAAGGTTATATAGGGATGTGATATTCCTTCATACTGTTTGTAGGTCTGATCAAGAAAAAAACCACCCTATCTATGGAGTAGATCAGTATTTTGGTTTCTTTCAGTTATCTTCACAAAATTCATCAAACATTCAACTCACCATTGAAAATATAGTTTCCAAACCTAAAATGGTATAATTAGATATCTGGAAAATTTACTTTGATGGCTCTTGCTCAAAGGAAGGAGCAGGAGTAGGAATTGTTTTAATTTCCCTAAATAAAGAAAACATAACTCAGTCATGAAAACTTGAATTTGAGGTCACCAATAATGTGGCTGAGTATGAGGATTTTCTTCTTGGTCTTGAGTTAGCTAAGAGTCTAAAGGTTCAAAACTTGAGTGTCTTTTCTGATTCCGAGCTTATAGTGAATAAGGTTAGAAATCTGTATCAAAGGAAACACCCAAGGCTTAGGTCCTATAGAAATGAAGCTTGTGACACAATTGAAAATTTCTTCCAAGGATTTAACATAACTGCTATTCCTAGAGATGAAAATATGCATGCTGACTCACTAGCTGTCTTAGCAAGCTCTTTCAAAATCCCCGAGCCAGTATTGTTGGAGTACCAAATTCAAGTCAAGTATAGACCATCAATTCCTGATAACCTTAAACACTGGCATATTTTTGAAGATGATGACCAATTAAAATCTTTCCTTCAAGTCATTGATGAATTCTCAAATATGCAAATTGAAGAAGATCAAAACGATGTTCAAGAATCAAATCACCTAAATCCAGAAACTTCATTCAGTCCTAAAATTCTTGATCATGATATCATGCAATTATCTAATAATTTTAATCCTAAAGGATTAGTTCCATTGGAAAAATTATTTGATAATAATGATGTCTCTAAAAACCCCTTGTTTAACTTGCCTGAAGAAGAAATCGAAGAATGCAATATTGGGACTTTGAATGATGTGAGAAATGTTAAATTGTCATCAACCTTACCTTTGGATGTAAAAATCAAATACTTGAATCTTCTTAAAAATAAAAAAATATTGTTTTTGCCTGGTCTTATAATGAGTCAAAAACTTATGATACATCTCTGATTGAGCATAAGATTCCTTTGAAACCAGAAGCAAAACCCTCTTAGCAAAAAATATGAAGAATCAATCCCATACTACTTCTGACCATTGAGAAAGAACTTTAAAAGCTACTTGATGCTCATATCATAGTAGCTTTAAGATGTTCTGTTTGGGTAGCCAACCTAGTTCTTGTCAGAAAGAAAAATGGTGAGCTTAGGCTATGTGTAGACTTCCAAAATCTAAACAAATCATCTTTAAAGGATAACTATCTTTTGGGCATGGAATCCCCCCAAGGCATGTTTTGGGGCTTAAAGCCCAAGTTTTGACCAAATCCTTTTGTAAAAGCTCCACGAATTGTGGGCACGGAGCACGAAATCGTAATAGAGTCACAGGGTTGTTCGCCCTCATTTTTTGTAAAGTAATGTCAGCTTAATAGACCTACCCATGGTATGCAGACCATGGGATTGTATAAATAGAGTGAGGCTCTACGTGTAGAATATAGCATAGCATAACTAATAGAAGGGAAGTGCGAGAAGTCTAAGTGATCGAGTAGAAGGGTAAAGTGTGTCTTTGGGTCGTAGAGTAGGAGAAGGCTCTACAGCTGAGTGCGCAAAGGCCTAGTAGTCTACAGATGAGTGCACAGACCCCTACAACTGAGTGCACAGAGGCCTAGTAGTCTGCAGATGAGTGCGCGGACCCCTACAGTTGAGTGCGCAGGGTAGGTCGACTTTGTAACTATTGGAAGAATCAATAAAGAGAAGTTTACCATATTTCTGTGTATCTTTTCCTGTTCTAATGTATGACTGGGTATAATTTGCAAGTATACTATTTAGTTGCTACGCGAACTCATATGAATGTTTTGTGTAAATAAATATAATGTAAGACATCCAAGTATGCGAAGGTAATTAACTGGTATAGGAAGATAAGTAAGATCTCGGGTAATAGCGTAGAGCACTACTCTAGCAATGCGAAACCTCCATAGCCCCTGGTTAGGGCTGCGTGAAGGCAATATATCAGGGCATGAGGAATAGGGAAGTGTGCGAAGGGACCTGCACGCAAGGATGAACAGTTGGACCAGTCAAACCTCTCAGACATCTCAAAGGTGTGGAAACCTGGTTCCAGCACCCTCCCATACTACTTCGGTGAGACCTTAGTCCACACTTTGTGGACTGTTACTGAAAGGGCCAGTAGTACAGGGATTTGTTTGGCTAATTAACTTCGAACTTGGGTCAGGCCCAAGCCAGCAAATGGTTCCATTCTCAGGACTGGGATATGCATAAAGATTTCTAATTCGTATCACTGGAATTCGACAGAGAAAGGAATTGAAGATTGGTTGGACAGGAAGATTCACAAATTCGCACAGGAAAACAAGAATCTGCGACTATCAAAGGAAGAGTGGTTAGACTGCTACTTATATACAGATATCCACGAAATTTTCTTCGCATCCTTCCCCACTAAGTTATACAAGTGGATCTGAAGCTAGCAGATAGCCAAGGAAGGTGTAAGCTCGACAGAACTATTGTGTGTACTCCAGAATTGGTGCGCAAACTGGAAGAATTGGAAGATAATATCACGCATGCTGTTGATCCCTAGCTCAATTGAATCATAGGAGGATTCATTACCGAATTCGCGGTAGATACTTCATTCAATTATAGTGAGGAAAAATGACGCTTCCTTAAAGGACCGCAAGGTAAGTACGTTAAATCTTTGAACACTTGGATTAAAATGCTACTTTGTGAAAATTAGGTTATGTGAATAAATTGATGTTTAGGGCTACTCAAAGTGGGAGAATATATAGAAACGAAGGTAGTACAGAACTAGAAACTAGCCCCTTGATTTCACCTCCGCGAGGGGGCGAAGAAGAGCTCATGAATGTCTTGCGAAGAAGTACGGTCAATCTGATAAGGCAGAGAATTTGTGCATACCACCCCCACCCACACCACCACCAGTTTCACTGTCTTCACCCCAGTCTTTGCCCATCCCACCTTTGCCACCACTGCAAAGCAGTATGGCAAGCGTGATAAAGCTACCAGTGTTCAAGCAAGTAGGGAATGAAGATCTGGACTAGTTTTTGTTTGTGATAAAAGCTGTATGGGAAGCACAGGGAGTCACAGATGACAATATAAAGAAGGCAACATTGGTCAGCACTCTCTAGGATCAAACGCTGACCTAGTACATTAAGCATTCCAATGACAATCCGAATGCGAGGATCGCAAATATCCAAGTTGTGCTAAATAAAGAATTTAGCAGGCCAAAGTCAGAGGCATAATCGATCATTGGGTTCAAGGAAATCACAATGCTACCAGGCGAGACCCCTTGGGAGTTGGATCAAAGACTGAAGTGCACAATTCACGAAGCTAACGTGACGTTAACAGATGGGAAACATCGCAAATGGTTTGTAGCATCATTAATGCCACATCTATGGAATGCACTGTCACAATAGAGGCTAACCACCTAGGCCGAGGCCTTGGAGGTCGCGATGAGATTGCAGACCCCGATACAAGATCGCAACCTGGGAGTTCAACAGATTCACACGTAATTGAAAAACTTGTGCCTTGAGATGCAGAGTTTGAAACAAGATAGGAAAACCCGCCCAGAGATGCGTGATGAGGTATGGTGCGTAAAATGCAAGGGCCAGGGGCACGACAAGGACCATTGCCTGGTGTTCATGAATTACCTTGCGAGAGGAGGGCCAATGCCATTAATACCGGAGGCACAAGCAGGACTGAGCGTGGCGCCAGTACTATGGTGTGCGATTTTCCAGATAGGAGGAAAGCATGCTACGGATTAACTAACATCTATTACAGAAGTATATGCAAAATTCACAGCAATTGTTATGTAATTTCTGTAGGTCAGTGGGACATGATGAGTGCACCTGTAGAAGCTATGAGCTGATGATGGATCGAACTCCTACCTACAGAGTTTAGGCCGAAACACGACCCCTCGATCAAAACGTAGGAATGGCGCGCACCAGATTTCAGGGGCACGTATGAGGACGAGGTGGAGGGGGACCAGGAAGAGGTCACAAACAACTGATATGTTACAATTATAGAGGGCCAGTGCATTATTCTTGTGATTGTAAAAATCCAACACGACCATCATGCTTGTATTGTACATTGTTTGATCATGAGATGGAGGATTGTCCCACACTGATAGCGAGGTTGCGTGATAAAGGAGCACTCCAACCTCCCCCAACTCAAAACCTACAAATGATGAGGTATGAGCCACGTGAGGAAGACCCTAATATAAATATCGTGCTTTGAAGTGGAATTACCAAAAAGGATGACAAAGGCAAGCAACCTGAAGAAAGTACCTAGGTTTGCAAGGCTCCAACGAAGGAACCAAAATTTGGTTTGCAGCACCCTAAGGAGACCTTCATGGAAGCTAAGAGGAGCTTTGTTGATGCCTCCACTTCAGGAAGTAAAGATAGACTAGAGCCAGAAATGGACCCATTGATGCTCACTATGTTCTTGGAGACATGCATGAAGCTGTTGTGTGACAACATGACTGTAAAGGGGCTAAAAGAACTCATAACTAGATGCGTTGGGACCGCACCAGGAGAACTGCGCGTAGTTCAGAAGCTTGGGAAGCACATGATGCAAACATGAAGGGAGATGAGGTTGACTGTGCAGAATGGGGAATATGAGATGGACCAAGTGATTTTGGATCTAGGATCGGATGTGAACGTCCTGCCAAAGCAGACATGGGAGCGCATGGGTATGCCTACGCTGCAATGGTCTCCTATCCAACTGTGAATGGCGAACTAGCAAAAGATCTTGCCTATGGGGAGATTGTAGGGAATCACAGTAGATATCGAAGGAGCAAGCGTGCTAGTAGATTTCAAAGTGATAGAGATTATTGATGACAACAATCCCTACCTTGCACTATTGGGAATAGATTGGACCACTAACATGAATGGAGTGATAAATATGAAGAAGCGCAAGATGATTTTTGAGAACAAGTCTTTGCGCGTAGAAGTACCTTTAGACCATGTAGAAGGATCATGCTACACGGAGCCAGTGCGCGACTATGACAATGATGACAATCTAGATTGAATCTACAAGATAACTGCCTGGGAGAAATATTGGGTAAATCCAACTGCAGATGGCTGAATATCATGGGAGCATGAAAGCTCCTGCACATCAAATTCTGACGAGGAGATAGAACCAGTTACACGAGGTAACCATGATCAACTGTAACATGATGACGAGATCACTGCACTGCGTAGCAACAGAGGTAAGAGATCTACCTACATATGACGGGTTAAGTGAGGTGGATGAATTCTTGAACAAATTTGAAAGAGAAGTGCTGGAACAGCAACGCTTTGACACTCTGAAATGGGTACTGCGAGCTACGACCACAATATGGTGGGGTACGCACCAAATAAGTTTTGAGGATTGGCGCAACTGCAGAAGAATGATGCACACATGGTTTGGGAAGCATCAGATGTGATTAACAGACAATATTGTCAGATGAAATGGTCTGCGCACCCAGCTATCCAGGTGGATACAAGCATATGGTGTGGAACCTGCACGAATGCACACAATCTTCGTGGTAGGAGACACGATTAGTAAGCAGGTGCGGGCAAGGCAATGGTGCGAATGACCCCTCCCGCTGGGACCACGAAATATGGAAAGACCAAGTACGCAGAAGGATATCCACGTAGAAGCCTTCAACAAAGTATGCAAAGCACTGAACAAGGTCCACAATGTGAAATGGACTGACTGGGACATGCACGTACCAGTGATTCTATGGGTTTATAGGACCACGTGCAAGAACCTGACTGCGCAGGCACCACCAAGGCTGAAGTATAAAGTGAACGCTATAAGCCCTATATTACATGAAAAGCTTAGACCGTGCATGATAGAACCAGTAGATACGATAGTTCACGGAAGCTTGGAAGAGGAAATCAACCAGGGAAATTTTAGGCTCCAAGAACTTGAGAAAGAAAGGGTGTGATTAAGGAAGAAAAGCGCTCTGGTAGACGTGGGAGTAAAGAAGCTGGAGGACAAGAAAAGGAAGATTTTCTCGATAAAAAGACCAGGGTGATAAGATAGGATGCACACGACCATGCTGACAAGTTTGAGGATTATCACCGCAAATTGATCAGTCTGATGCCTTGGCTTGGACCGCACAATACTAAGCGAATCAAATAGGGTAGCACATTGTAGATGATAAAGTGCATGACACTACCTGTAACAATAAATGGTGGGTATTTTCTAGGAAAAGTGATGGATGACCGGATGAAACTCTATAAAGTTGGTGCGACCACCTGACTAGTTGAGGGAAGTATAGTCTTAGCTCTCGAGGCAGTTGAAAGGAAGCGTGGGACTATAAACTATTCTACCCGAGAGCTGCGCGATGTTGGAGTTATGTGCAGAAGCAAAGAGTCATAAGGTCCGTGACCGTGCACGAGGGGCTGTGCTGTCGCGTGGGTTGGCCAGAAAGTGATCATTGAAGTCACTATTCACGATGGGATGCTCGACTTGAGACCAAATGGAGCAGGCGGCAGGCATTTAAGATGCGATTTATGGGCAAGATTTGGGAAAATCTGCTACCAAGGGGGCATTAATGAATTGGATTTGGGGGGAAGGTTGAATTCAAATTCAAAAAGCACTATAAATTACAAAGGGCTGCCTAGCAAAAAACACTTGGTTATTTGCGAATTGATCTATTGAGTAGAGCCCTGTTTGTTTTGTGCCAAGCGTTGATTGAGCCCCTGAGTTTGTGAGTGATAGATTTCTGGATGGACATGATGGCACCAACTGAGGAAGTTATGGAAATAACAGAAATGACCTCCGAAGAGACTGTGGGGGATGCTCCATAGGGCGTTGGGATTGTGGCAGAAATCCTGAAATCACCATGCACACCAAGACCAAAGAAGGACAAACAAGTGATGGTTCCCGTACGTGTGTCCTCGCAGAACTTGCTGCACACCAAGCTGTTGATGGAGGAGAAGGGGAAAGCCATTACCATAGAAATTGATGAGGAAGAAGAAGACCTGGAGGACCTTATCATTGAAGAAGACGAGGACGAAGGCATGGAGGAGGAAACTGAGCCTGCGCACCCTCTGACAAAGCTGCGCTCCTATGTCCCCCTGGGGAAAGGGAAGGCTAAAGTGCCCAAGGACCTTGACGAGACCAAGAGCTCGCTCCAGACCCCGCTCCTCCTAGACAACATAATTTTTGAGGGCATGCACCTGGGAGGGGTGCCGAGCTTAAAATTTGAAGATTAGGACCTTACTGACCATGATAAATTCCCTCACCTTGAGACCTCGCACCTCATGAAACCCAAGCAAAACACCGTGGTGAGGGTTATAGAATTAGAGCTGTGAAAGTGGTTGTGTGGAGTGGAAAAGGCTAGGCTACTTAACCTGCTCTGGGTGCCACATTTCCACCGTGCCCTAATAACAATTTTCGCCATCAGGCAGCTGCTCTGCTTGGTGCATGATGGGTGTTTGTGGCTGGAGGAGCTCATCCCCATCATGGAAAACTTGATTCAATGCATTACCTGGCTTCCATGCAAAGGAGAGGAACCCACAAACATCTAAGAGGGGAAGAGTAGTGACTTGGCCATCGCGGAGGCCATGAAGAAGAAATACAAGCTGGTGAAGAAGAAAAGGGGCTACACCATATCTAGCATCAATGATAAAGCAGTGAAAGTGGCGACCCAAATAATGGCCAGTACGGTTATGTGCAAGTGCTGCGCGGATGAGGTACCTGTGGCGGCGGTAGCACTTGCTGAACAGTGCGTGGAGGGGGTCTAGTTTAACTGGTCTAAGTTCCTCTACAAGGAATTATTGGAGAATTGTTGTGAATCTCAGGAATAGGGCAAAATGTTCCACTATGCATGGATTCTGCTGTCCATAGTTCTCATGGCAGGGGAATTGTCGGAATATAGTCAATTCCCCGCAATTGATAGGGATCTACTAGAGGCTGCGAAGTATGCTTCTCTTTGGGCCACAAAGGATTCAAATAAGATCTGTGACAATAAGATATTCTGGGTGTTCATGGAGATGAACCTCAGAATGGGGATCAACCACAAGCCGTGGTTGTCACCCACTGTCTACAATAGCCTGCAAATTTTTGCGGAATTTAAAGCAGACATCCACAACATATACATCAGAGCGCGCAAGGACCCGGCTAAGCATTGGGTAGAGCTACCCTTTATAGCCACGGACGATGTAATATTTAACGTACTGGAGACATGGCCTCTGGAATGGCATGCTCTAGACATCCCGGAGATAGAGAAGTCAGTGGCGTAGAGGAATAAAGAGTAGACCAAACTGCGCATGGCACAGTTGGTAGAAAAGAGAAGAAAGGAGGCAACAATAGTAGAAGCATGGCACGGGATGCCACGCAGACATCAATTGAACAGGAAAAGGCCGTGGCAGCAACAGCAGCATAGGAGGCAGACACGAAGGCATGGGAGGACATGACAAAGGTTAGTTGGAGCTGAACCTTTAGATCATTAAGCTGTGGTGAAAAGCGCAGTCGTCCACCCCTCTGAAAGTCAGATAACAAAACTCTAGCTCTACTACAACAGGACTGGACGAGATCGGTATTGTTGTGCGAGACTGCACCAGCATGTTGGAAGAGTCATTTGAGGTCGTCACGAATCTACAGGAGGACCCCAACATCTAGCGCTTAGAGATAGAGGTGCAAAAACTCCAATAGCAGTATGACAACGTCAAAGGAATTGCGTAGATGGTGGCCCTCACTTAGAGGCTCGCGTGGATGCAACAGGCCAAAGCGCTGAAAGAACAGGTGGATGCAACATGAAACAAGGAAGCAGTCCTGAAGGCGCGTATTTAGCCTTGGATCAACAAGGCCTTCACCATCACAATAGAAATTGAAGGCAAGCTCACATAAATGTAGGGGATACAGGCACAGATGTAGAGAAGCAGTTTCGACACCATGGTCTTGGAACAATGTGTACAACAGATCCAACAGGCAACAACTTAGTGCACTGTCAACCTTGCAGTAGTTCAAGCAGAGTTGGAAGGACTCCGCGTGAATATCTCCGCGCCAACAAAGTGACTCGAGGGCGAGTCATGATGTTTTTGTTGGGGGCTTGTTTGGCATGGAATCCCCCCAAGGTATGTTTTGGAGCTTAAAGCCCAAGTTTTGACCAAATCCATTTGTAAAAGCTCCATGAATTGTGGGTGCAGAGCGCGAAATCATAATAGAGTCACAGGGTTGTCCGCCCTCATTTTTTGTAAAGTAATTTCGGCTTAATAGACCTACCCATGGTCCGCAGACCAAGGGATTGTATAAATAGAGAAAGGCTCTAAGTGTAGAAGATAACATAGTATAACTAATAGAAGGGAAGTGTGAGAAGTCTAAGTGATCGATTCAAAGGGTAAAGTGTCTCTTTGGGTCGTAGAGTAGGAGAAGGCTCTGCAGCTGAGTGCGTAGAGCCCTAGTAGTCTGCAGCTGAGTGCGTGGACCCCTGAAGCTGAGTGCGCAGGGAAGGTCGAGTTTGTAACTGTTGGAAGAATCAATAAAGAGAAGTTTACCATATTTCTGTGTATCTTTTCCTATTCTAATGTAAGATTGGGTATAATTTGCAGCTATACTGTTTAGTTGTTGCGTGAACTCATATGAATGTTTTGTGTAAATAAATATAACATAAGACATCCAAGTACACGAAGGTAATTAACTGGTATAGGAAGACAAGTAATATCTCGGGTAATAGCATAGAGCACTTCTCTAGCAACGTGGAAGCTCCACAACCCCTGGTTGGGGTTGCACGAAGGCAATATATCAGGGCGTGAGGAACAAGGAAGTGCGCAAAGTGACCTGCACTCAGGGATGAATAGTTGGACTAGTTAAACCTCTTAGACATCTCAAGGGTGTGGAAACCTGGTTCCAACACCCTCCCATACTAATTCGGGTGAGACCTTAGTCTGCGCTCCATGGAATGTTGCCGAAAGGGCCAGTAGTACAAGGATTTGTTTGGCTAATTAACTCTGAACCTGGGTCAGGCCCCAACAAGCCAACACTATCCATTGCCCAAAATGGATCATCTGCTTCAGAAAGTTTCAGGTGAAAATAGGATTTCTATGCTAAATGGATTTTCTGGTTACAACCAGATCATGGTAAGTCAAGCTGACCAAGACAAAAATGCTTTCACCACACCTTGGGTACATTTATGTATGCTAGAATGCCATTTGGTTTAACCAATGTCTGAGCCACTTTCCAGAGAGCCATGGATCTAGCATTTGTAGGTAAAACATTTGAATTTACTCTCATTTATTTAGATGATTTAACTGTTTTCTATGATTCTGATGAAAATAATTTAAAACACTTGAGAAGGGTTTTTGACAGGTACAGGAAATTTGGCATATCCAGCAATCCGAAGAAACCTTTATTTGTTGTAAAGGAAGGGGAATTACTAGGGCATATAATCTCCAAGGAGGGAGTTATAATTGACCCAAAGAGAGTTTCAACTATTCAGACCCTATGTCTACCAAGGAATAAGAAAGAGATACAAACCTTCCTTGGAAAGATTAATTTTCTCAGATGTTTCATCCCTAATTATGTAGAGATAGTTAAGGATATAACTGATATGCTAAAGAAAAACAATGAAGTGAAATGGATAGTTTCTTCTAGATATGATTTTGATAAGATCAAAAAGGCTATATCTGAGGCCCCTACATTAGCTAGCCCTAATTATTATTCACCTTTTAGCATATTTTCTTTTGCATCCGTGACAACCTTAGCCGTTGTACTTTCACAGAAGAACACAAATGGTGATGACTAGCCTATAGCATTCTTTTCCAAAGTTATGAGGGATGTTGAGCTTAGGTATGATATTATTGAAAAACAAGATTATGCCTTAACTCAAGCCCTCAAAGCCTTTAGAACCTGTTAGTTTTAGTCTTTCCAGCCTTCCTCCAGTGATCAAATATGCTCTTACAAAGTGATTTTGAAGTGTCAAGGTCAAATTTTGTCATTTCAGTGAGTCTTCAAGCAAAATTTGGTCATTAGGCATTAGGTTTAGGGATTGCTCTCACTCTTTTCAAAGTTGCCCAAATGCCAATATATGTCACTATTCAGCTAAGTCTATCATCATTCATAGGGTTGTCATTATCATGTCAGTGTCTAATGAGTCATTTTACATCTTGTTCA
>APFE030460493.1:108036-123802 GCA_000404065.3 Pinus taeda
TGGGGGCAACTCAGAACAGGGAAAACTTTGCATTTTTGGAATTGTCATGCAAAAATACACTTGCCTATGGATGGGTTTCAGATTTTATGGAGATTTGGGCTTCCAAAAGCTCAAAATGCATGCAAATTTTGACTTTCTGCCCCTATTTTGAGTTGCAGAAAGCTGTCTTGGGAGAAATGACTTTTGAGGGGTCCAATCATCTCCAAATTCACAAATTCCGGTGGGGTTGGAAAGTAGACTCGCAGAAATTTCCAACGCTCTATCTTGCACCTGATTTAGACACCAGAAAGGTCCTCAAATAGAGCTGTGAATGTGCGCGACCAGTCAGAGTGATGTGCGCGACCTGTCAAGGAAATTTGCCTGTTTTGACTAGTTCGGCCAGCAAAACACTGTTTTCACCTTGGTTGACTTTTGAGGCATGTAAATGATGGATTTTTGTGTAAATTTCATGGCACTTAGATACTTTTACTCTTCTTGACCACTTCTAGAAGTTTCTTTGATGTAAATGGTAAATATTTAATGCATGGATAGGTTTCCTAAGTTTTAGAGTCAAGTTGTTGTGATTGCCTATTATCTAGTGATTAATTTAGAATTAGTTGCAACAGCTCCTAGGAAGCTGAGCTCGACCCCTAGAGGTGGGGAAAGGAGTTAGATCTTCTATATTATGCCTTCTCTTACTCATTTTCATTGTTGGACTCTTGAGGGAGAAGCTCTATTGTATATTTTATTTGTATCTCTGCAATTTGAGGAAAAGGAAGACCAGGGTTTTGCAGACATCATTGGGATTCTTGTGGACTCTTGTGTTGATGGTGTGTTCTCTTATTGTAATTGTAAGTGTGTTTATGTGTTCCATATCTTTCTTTACCGCAACTTATTAAACAAATGAAGTGATAAAGTTTGAATTCATGCATGTCATGCTCAGCTTTCAAATTTGTTTAATGTTTATGTTTTCCACTGTCTAAAGAGGATTCAAAGTCATTGTTTGCCTTCTTTAGTTTCTCCTCTTTCCTCCTTGATCATCCATCTCAGCTAAAAGCATCAGCACAAACTCCTACCTTGCCCCAAAGACCCACCTGCAAAAACTGAGCTCAATCCCTGCACCCTAAATTGCAGATCCTCAACTTGCCACCAAAAAACCCCAAAAAAACTCCCAAATCAACTTTCAAATCAGTTTACTAGCCTAATAGCTGCGTTACCTTGATTGGTCATCTCTTCCCATTGAAAATTTAACGAGATTGACCGGAGAGAGCCTTCTCATACCCCGTAGGGCTAGCTACGAGGTGAAATGGTTTGATGTTTCCTTGAAGGTTTGCCTTTCTCAGCCTGAGGTGAAATCTCAAGCGCTAACATAGTGGCGACCATACTAGGGAGAACAAACTTGTCGTTTGCTCATTGACGTGTTATTTCATAAGTCTTAGACAGAGTCTGAAGATACGCCAGGTAGCCTTCAAAAGCGCTCTTGCTTTGCATCAGCGCAAGTAGATAAACGCTGCTTCAGTCAATCTCCGTGAGCTTGTGAAAATAGCACTTCGATTGCATTTTACCCCAGTATATCTATCAAGTTCAGATCTGATTGTTGATGGTGAACAACGACCAGACACTTGAAAGGCTGAAATCATTCACTTGGCGACTCTAAATCAGTTTTGAAGATCAGATCCAAAGACTCCACTGGAGGATTATCCCGACCAGCAGAAACATGAAAGGAGAATATGGCAATATTAGTTATTCAAGTTGGAATTTCATCCAAGACATTTTGTTCTTTGTCATAAATTATTTCTTCTCTTTTCCCAAGAATGTAAAGAAGGCTTTGCAAAGTATACTATGCTTGAGAAAAGATCCTCGGCCTGTCGTTGATTCTTTCCCTTTGAAGATTGTGAATTCCAAAGATTTGCATGCTTTTGAGCTTGATCAAGATCCTTTTTCCGAATTTTGTGATGAACCTCAAACGACCAAGCCTGGTTCTATACCTGCTGTACATATACCTACACCTTGTAAAATTCCAGATCGGTATAAACCTCTTGTTTTACCTTCTGTTCTCCATGCTTTCCCCAAAAACTATGATCTATACTTGCCGAGATTTGATTGTGAAAGTAAGAATGTCAACGCTGAGCAACATGTGTAGAATTTTGAGAATTTTCTAGATCTTTTTGAAGTTGATGAAGAAGATGTTAGTATAAGGCTTTTTGCTCTTTCTTTGCAAGCCAAAGTGAAGAGTTGGTTCAAAGCCCTGCCTGATGCGAGCATCTCAGATTTCCAGCAGTTTTTCAAAGTTTTTCTCGACAGGTGGATGATCGGGCAGAACCTTTTCTTGATTGTATAAGAGTATAACCATCTGAAAAGATTGCCAGGGGAGACAGTACAACAATTTTCAGCCAGATTTAACCAAGTTTATTATTCAATCCCAGTTGATATAAGGCCTACTCCTAGATATGCTCTCTTGCACTACCCGGGTGCCTTTGATCTGGAGATGGAGTTTCAGCTAAGAGAAAGGGACATTACAACACTTGACGAGATGCAAAACCGTGCAGTAAATGTAGAGGCGCATCTGCTGATTCGACGAGCAAGGTTGAAAGAAGAAGAGATGAAAAACATAGATCTGGAAAAATCGAGATCTCTAGAGGTAAAGCTTGACATTTTCGTAAGTGCAGTGGAAAAGATGATGGAGAAGGTCACCGCAAGGAATGATTATGATGTTCAAGGCTCGCTGATTGAAGAAGAACAAGTTGTTGATTCAAAACATTTTGTTTCTTATCCTAGTTGTCATAGATCTGATAATGATTGTTTTATAGATCATTGTGAAGAAGAGAGAGCTGTTGATATGATGTGTATGTTTGATGACGATTTGCCTCGGTTTGATCAGTATGATGATGATTATGTTCTCCAAATAGAAGCCAATCTTGCAGACAAATCAACAGCTAGTTTATGGGAGGAAAAAATTCATTTTCAGCAGCTTGAATACAATGTTCAGCCATCACATATCAGCTATGACATTGATGAGGAAAGTGCAGCAAAGTTAGAAGTAAGTGAAGGATCTGTGCCTTTTTGTTTTGATTCGTTTCAGTTCATCAGAGATAACTACCAGAACCTATGTCCTGCATTCACACATTAAAACTTATGTGCCTAATCATGCTATTAAAGCTGTTTTGATCCAGCCTGATACTGATGGAAGAAGAGGGAGATGGATTGCTAAAATCCTTGAATTTGACCTTGAAATTAAGACCACAAAGCTAGTAAAAGGGCAAGGCCTGATCAAATTTTTAACCGAGTCCAATTGAAAAGTATTGGGGATAAAATTGGTTTATGAAATTTCATCTAGGGAGAATCCAGAAGAACTTTCCTTAATATGAGGGGATAATCCACAAGAACTTTCCTTAATATCTGAGGAGAATCCACAAGAACCTCCTCCTCTTATAGAAGGGGAAAATCCACAAGAACCTCTTTCTTTAGATCAAGCCATTCTTGTTCACATAGATCAGAAATATCCACTCTCTGATTGGTACTCTAAAAATTGTGCAGTTTCTTAGGGATTTTCAATGTCCAACTGATCTTAACTCGAAGCAGTGCAAAGCCTTGAAACATAAATCAATAAGATACTGCATTATCAATGCTAATCTATATTGGAAAGACCCTCTTAATATCCTTCTTCTTTGTTTAACTGAAAATGAAACAGAGGGACTTATAGATCAGTTCCATGCAGGGTTTTGTGGTGGACACTATGCCTGGAGAGCAACAACCTACGCATTTTTAAAAGCAGGTTTCTACTGGCCCACACTTTTTAAAGAAGTTGGAGCAAGAGAAAGAAGTTGCATACCATGCTAGTTATTTGCAGGAAAATAGAAACGGTCAACACTTCCTTTGGTTCTAGTATTGGTTCATGCTCCTTTTCTATAATGGGGGTTGGAATTTACAAGGGAAATTCATCCACAATCAAGTAATCAACACATATGGATTTTAACTGCTACAAAATATTTTAGCAAGTGGGTAGAAGCCATACCTATTAAAAATGTGACTGATACTATTGTGATTAAATTTCTTGAAGAAAACATCCTATCAAGATTTGGATGTCCTCAACAGATTGTTACAAATAATGCACTAGCTTTCAACAATGTTAAAATGATTGAGTTCTATCAAAAGCATTCATTCCTATTACACCATTCTACACCATACTATCCACAAGGTAATGGGCTAGTGGAGTCCTCCAACAAGAGCTTAGTTAAGGCCATTAAGAAGACTATTGAAGACCATAAAAGGATTTGGGACAACCATATAGTCCATGCAATTTGGGCAAACTGAGTTTCTCCTAAATTAGTTTATGGCAAGGAAGCAATTTTTCCTACCCATTTAGCTTTACCTGTTATGAGATTCCTTCAAGAACCTATGAAGAAAAATATGATTTCTCAAGAAGGATTAATCAAATTATTGATTTGAATGAAGACAGGGATGAAATTCAGTACAAGCTAAGGAAATACCAAAATAAGATGAAAGAACTATTTGACAGAAAGGCTAGAGAAAGAAATTTCAAGAAATGTGACCTAGTGCTTAGATGGGATACTAGGAGAGAAGACAAAGGCAAAAATGGAAAATTTGACAGCCCTTGGTTTGGTCCATTTAGCATCGCATAAGTCAAAGGAAACAATACATTCATCCTACAGAATTTGGAAGGAGAGTTTCCCCGTTGCCAGTCAATGGGAAATACTTGAAACATTATATTCAGTATTAATTTTTGATCCATTCATTAATCATCTGTAAATATCCAAAGAGTTTATTTTATTTCAAAAAAAAATTGCGAGTGAGTATCTGTTTCAACAAAGACTCCATAGCCCGAGGAGAAGGCACTTGGACTTGCTTGTTCTCTGCATCCCATAGTGGGAAGCAATCCCCAGCTGGAGCCAATGTCATAACATTATTTGGTTTTGATAAGTTAGTATATTAGCCAAAAATAATTTTAAAATGTTAAGTTAGGATATGGATGCAAAAGAAAGAAAAGTTAAAATGTTAGGCTAATTTAATGTTTTATAGGCATCCATATCAACAAAATGATAGGTGTTAGATGCCCTAAATAATAAGGCAAAATAAAAATAAAATGTTAGGGAAGAAAAAAAGAAAATAGTGGCTTCCTTTCATATTTTTATAAATGCACAGCCTACTAGTCAAAATGTGCCACATCAGGAAATGTCAAATGTTATCTTCATATGTAGGAGGAAAGGGAAAAGGACCAAGTTTTGCTCTAAGGTTTGATATCAATTAATTTTGGAGTATTGATCCCCTATTCCTAAGTTTTAAACCCCAAAATCATCCCTCTGCTCATATTTTTCCTCCACCCACCTATTCCATTGTCTTATTGCCTCCCCATACATTGCAAATATTCCCCACTATGCAGTAAATTAATTTCCACCGGTCCCACTAGGTGCCTCGTCACGTCACATTAACTCTCTGCGATCTCTCAGCTCATCTCTGCCCATATCCCAAGATCTGACGGCCCACGTTGTATTTCGGCCCCCCCTCACCATCCGAACTTTACCATCACAGGGGGGGTCCTAAATGGGCGGTATTTGAAACCGCGCCCACCCCTACATGTCAACACCACAACTTTTTAGACCCCACTCGAGAAAAACTGTCAATCACTCCCCCCCCGAAAAGAAGTTTCTTCGCCTCCCGATACCACTCTCCTACCCATTGCGCTCCTCCCACTCACCTTCCACCACGTCATTTGCCCGTTAACTCCGCCAATTACATCCGCTCCCTCCAAAATTGAGTTGTTAAGTAGTAAATGGTTTAGCCATTAATCCAATGGACCCATGCCACCTTCAACAGAAAAACCAGACTGTTATATAAACCTCCCTTTTACTCATTAACTGGTTACTGAATTCATGCACTGTCATTGTTATTGATTTTTTACAGGTTCGCTGGACTAATATTCGACATTTTCACCCGCAAACGACACTGTCTTCTCACTCATTTTCAACCTATTTCCTTTGTTCTTGCCTCGAAAAACTGACTCCTCTCTATGTATTGAAACCTCCAATCTAATTTTCACTACTATCCGTAGCCTTATTTGAATATGCCTCCAAAGGACAAGGGACTAGAAGAACTTGTTAATCCTCTGACCTATCCTCCCATTGATTTTCATCACACCCGTTTGGCTAATAGAGACCATAAAATCCATGAAACCCTCTGCGCATTTGACCTCTTTGAGATGTATTGCTGGCTCGAAGACAAACACATAGACAAATCCGATGACATTCAGCTGTGGGAATCCAATTTACCCCATTACATTTTTCCTCATACCCACAACACCCCAGAATCTGTTAGGAAGTGTCATGCATCTTATTTGCCAAGCCAAAGGGCCATCATTACCCCCATTGGAGAAATTATATTTACTATCACTCCTCAAAGCCATAGACTATATGATGCAAGCCCCCACAATCGATAATGCCACCCCCTTCCTATGAAGAACTTGTTGAGTTATACCAAAAAATGGACTTTGCCAAGAGGGCCAAAACCCTTGAGTTGTTCTTGATAGAAGATGCCCTGTTGCCAAAGAAAAATCTTCCCTATCTGTCCTCTATTTTCCCTGAGATAGCCAAAAAAATCATCACAACCATCTCTTAACTCCTTGGATACTAATGATATTAGTGGCTAGATGAGGCCATCATAGGATTTCTGTCCATTTTCTCTGCTAATTCTAAGTCCTCCATCATGTTTAACTTTAGCCAATTTCTTGCAGATTCAATTCATTAGAAGCTTATCAAATTCCCAACTGAGGAGGTATTCAAGTATGCTTCTATGTTAGTTTATATGTTCTTATACTTTTAGGGAGACACCATCAACCTTGCTTTACAAAAGTTGGATGAAGAAGGAAATCAACAGTCACTCATCTTCTGGACTACAATGGTGATGAAGGAACAAAAGGAATATACATATAAACAGTTCATAGAGATGTTTGTGCATCCAACAATTAGTCTCCTAGGTAGCAGGATAGAACCAAGGATTAGTGAGGAAATTAGAAAGGTGTTGCAGCTATCAGACCAAGTTCAGACACGGGATTGGTACCTTTGTCAAAACTATACAGAATTGAGAATATTTAGGTGTGAGCTTGCACCTTACAAGCTGCCTAAATTCCTCCCAATGAGGATTTTTTCTCTAGAGTACATGAGGTAGATGCTCAATATGGATGAGATCCACTTTGTATCTTCTAAGAAGAAGATACCAGTTCAAAATTAAAACACGGATTGGGCCTTCGATTTGAAACATCAAGGCAACAGGGGAAGAAGCATATAAACTATTAAAAGAAATGTAGTTCAACCTTAGCTTCACTTGGTCATATGATACATTAGCGATAATTTCTAAATTAAGAGTAGAAACCAAATCTACTGCTTATTTTCACATAGCCAGACCAGAGATAGAGAAGTACAAAAACCAACTAGAATGGGTTGAGAACACCCTACTAAGAGACAGAGGAGCAGCTGGTATCATCCTCTACAATGCAATAGACTCCTAACATTAAGGGGAAAACAGGTAAGAGAAGTAGAGAAGAAGAGTCCCCTTCAGGGAGTGAAATTTTTAGTGAAGGATTTAAAATTATGTATAGGAAGAAGGCCAAGCTTAGTTCCAAACTAAGCCTCAGAAAAGACTTAGAGTAGGATAACATTATCACCACTAATGAGCCACTGGTTTCCTCATTAGTGGGTAATCAGACCACACTGTCTCCCACTACCTCCATGGCTTCACAAGGGAAACAACAAATTATTTAGACCAACACATCTACTAATAGGGAGACAAAAAAAAGTATAATGGACATTTTTAAGGAGATAGAGGTAAGGAATGTGGCCTTATATATTAATACCTACAATCAGTTCTAGAAGTAGAATTTTGGTTCTCAAAGCAGGCTGTTGCCAGCCTTTGATTCATAAAAAGGTAAAATGAAAATGGAATTCTTGCAGGCATAGGTTCCTGGCCAGCCCAAGGCAGCGTCAGACTACAAGAAGACAACATTTTAGTTTGATGTAAATATATACATCCCATTGACCAAATGGAGATGCATAAGAAGTCTGGGGAAATGATTTTTTCCACTATCACCAGCACTACTATGAGTTTCTCTAAATTGCAGGTTACATTAGCAAATGTCCAATCACAACTGAAGATGGAGAAGGTCTCTGCACTTGCCAAAGACACCAGGATCAAAAATCTTGAGGACTTGGTGATCAAAGTGGGTTATGACCCTTCAAACATCAATGCTCCAGAAGAGCTTGTAAAGAAAAAGATTTTAGACATAGTAGCATTAAGTAAGCAATTAAAATTTCCAGCTACAAAAGATCCGCTGGCCAAGGAATTGAAGAAACAGAGACACAAAAGGAAGATATGATGAAGCTCATCATGGAGAAAAGTGCACAATTGAAGAAAATGGAGACAAAGATGGAAAGGATGATTAAATAAAAGGCAAAACTACCAAAATGGTTGTTGTCCCTTTGGAAGCATTCCCTATCACAACCATTCCTACAACCATATCTTCTACAACAAGTATAAGGGATGTTGCAAATAATTTGGAAAATGTAGTACCAAAAATGTCTCTCAAGACTGCAGAGATCAAAAGGTTGCAGTCCCAAGTAAAACTTCTACAAGATCATCAATGAATACTAAGACTTTTCATGCAGTAGAGCTACAGAGAGCTCAAAATCAGATAGAGGCATGGAAGAAGTCAGTAGCTGAGTCTTCTATTGGCTACACACTGTCCCATGTTAAAGAAATCATATGGAACAATATCATTGAAAAAATAGATGAAATCTGGCCATGTATCCAGATTATATCTGAGCAGAAGGAATTGATGGAGAAAGCCAAGCAAACCATTTCTACTATCAATGTTGAATTGGGAGAAATGCTTGCTACAACTAACAACATCATAAAGTTCCTCAATTCAAAAAATAGATATGAGCTAGATGATCTAGGAGTAGATGACAGAACATAAACCATCCTGGAAGTAAAGAAATTTCTAACAAAGAAGAACTTAGTTGTACAGCTGACAGAAAAGTGTTACACTCTGGAGGTAGCAATTAATAGGTTTTTCACTAGAATAGATGCATTAAACAAGAAAGGTCTGCCTTCTTTATTTGTGATCAATGACAAATTAATGACCAGGGAAGACTACATGAAGAAGCTTCAGGACATTGCCAAGGATACAACTAAGCCTTCCAACATCAAAGGTTCTATGACAGGGAGAGATTTTTATGAAGCTATCAACAACATAAGTTTTATCCAACATGAGATAAAACAAATTTTTGAAGTAAAACCCACTTTTGCTCGGTATACTGAGGTAGATGAGATCTACCACAAGGTAACAAAGGTTGCTATTCCAGATGAAGAGAAGTGGGACAAGTTGTGTGAATTCCACGATTAAAAAGACAGGTCAACTTCACCAACATAGCACTCGAATAGTGGGCACTTAGCAACTATTCTCCTCCAAAGTAGGGCCAGATGTCCAGATCACTTCACCAGATTCATTCCTTTTGATCACATTATTTCTTTTATGTTAGTTCAAAGTTAATAATAGAATGTCATGTCACTCAGGCATTAATTGTAATATTTTTGTATTTTTTTTTTAAATACTTTATTCTGTCGAAGTATTCCGGGTAGAACCCTTGAAAAAGTTATCAAGGAGATTTGTACTAAGCTAGAGCATTTTTGAGATGATAAAAGATTCTGGGTTTTCCTCATATGGTTTGTCTTTCAGTGAGTTGTATTTTATCTTGTTTATTCATTATGTCTTCTTCATATAAATCATGTATTTTGCAATTATCCGATTTAAAATTTAATTGAATTTCAGTTTCATTTTGAATCCTCTGTGAAGTTGTAATTTAAATAAGAGATAAATTTACAGAACTATTTGTTATTGTAAATTCCTCTTTGAGCATAAATTGCACTAGATCTCTATGACAGTCTGTTTATATTTTGTTGATTAAGAAAAAATTGTTTTCTTAATTTCTGCTTATAAATGTTTAAATACTCATTTTGAATATTAAATCAATTATTCTTCTCCATATTCTACTTATCCATCCCACTAAAATCAAAATAACCATGTGAATTTAAAGAGAAATCTTTTATTTTATTAAGAATCTAATTAATTTTAAAGCACCTATTTATAAACAGTGCACTGGTCATCTAATCATTTAAAACAAAAAAACATTATAGATGCTTTGGCATAACTAACTGACCTTAGGTTATCTCAAAGGACAACAACCTCTGCTATGATACTCTTCTTGCAGGCCTCCATAATGGCCATTTTAGAGAATCTGTCGACAACCATGAAAACACAGTAATTTCCGTGCTTAGTAGAAGGAATGTTCAACATGTAATCCATGGATATAGGTTCCCAAGGTCGACTAGGAGTAGGAAAAGGAGTATATAGGCCTTGATTTTCTTGATGTTGGTCTGGAAATGGTTCAGACAGTGCAATATTTAATGTACCTCGCAACATCCCGATGAAGGTTTGGCCAATAGAAATACTTATGTAGTACTACCACTATTTTCTCTACTCCAAAATGTCCAGTGAAATGACTATAGTGTGCCTCCCAAATCATCTTGGTACTCTCGCTTGAAGGAACACAAATGTATCCCATGTGGCATAACAGTTGATCCTGTAGGTAAAACTTTGGAACATTCTTACCTTCCAGGAGTGTCTGGTATGTGCTCCCGAATTCTGGACCATTCTTGTAAAGATGTGACCACTTCAAATTCTCGTGCTCACAAGAGTCGAGCACAGTGACCAACGCTATGACTGGTGATCAACTGAGGTATTCTACAACATTATTGGTGCAACCCTTCTTGTACTTAATATCTAGATGGAATTGTTGAAGATATGTGGATCATTTCTGATGGCGATTGTTCTATAACTTCCTTTGTGTCTGTATGAATTGCAAGGGTCAGTGGTTTGTGTGGATGACCATTTCTTTCCCCAGAATGTAATGATTCCATTGACAGTAGGCCTGCACAATGGAATACATTTCTTTGTCATAGGTGGGATACTTTCAGACTATGTCTAAAAGTGTCTCACTGTGGTAAGCCACTGGATTCCACTACTGAGTAAGAACCACACCAATAGCATAGTCAGAGGCATCTGTCTAAATCTCAAATGGTTGTTGCAGGTATGGTAATGTGAGCATTAGTATAGAGCAGAGGTGCTGCTTAGCTCGGAAAACACCTTCTATTGGGTTTGAGACCAAATTAAATTTTCTTTCGCTCTGCCCTTGGTGAATTGACTTAAAGGCCAAGTGATATGAGAGAACCCCAACACGAACTTGTAGTAGAAATTAAAAAGGCCTAGAAAGTTGTGGAGCTCTATTAGAGTGGTTGGGGTTGACCAATCCCGAATGAATTTTATCTTGGTTAGGTCCACATGCACACCCTGCTCATCAATGATGTACCCCATATATTGAACCCAGGTCATGCCAAAAGTGCATTTTTTCAGATTGGCACACAACTTGTGTTGTCATAAGTTTTGGAGGACCTGTTGAATATGGTGGAGGTGCTCTTCCCAACTCTGGATGAAGATCAAGACGTCATCTAAATACACCACCACTAATGCATTGGTGAAGGGTTGTAAGATGTCTTCCATCAACCTCATGAAGGTTGCGAGGGCAATTTTCAACCCAAAATGAATGACCAACCATTTGAAAAGGCCCTCCTTGGATTTGAAGGAAATATTACACATACTGGAGGGTTCGATAGAGACCTGTTGATAACTAAAAATTCAAGTTAATATTGCTGAAATACTTGGTCCTGTTTGTGGGGTTGGGTACCTATTCTGGACAATGATCTTGTTCAATGTATGATAGTCAATACAAAGTCTCTAGGTCCCATCCATCTTCTATACCAATATAATTGGCCTACCACATGGTGATGAGCTTGGCATGATGTTCCCTTTCTACAACAACTCCTGAATCTAGCTATTGATCTCATCGTTCTCTAGAATAGAGGGTTGATAGATTGGTCCATTGGGTAGCAGCATGCCTGGGGTCAGATCGATGGAGTGCTTGACCTAATAATGCAAAGGTACCCTCGCAGGAGGGGTGAAAATGTCCCTATGCTCCTCCACGACCTTGTCCATCTATTGCTGCTGTATGGAGGAGCCTTGTTTGGAAGCCGTGGCCACAATTTTCTTCTTCTCCTGAGGGTGAATCATAAGGAAAACAAATTTATTAGTATGTGAAATGATCTTACTGTATTTCTTCGCAGAGATCAAAGAGATGGTGGTAGTGGGGCTACATTCAATATCTTGTACAACTTATTTCCCAAAGTAATAATCATATAGCGAGGTCTAGGCTCATATAAAACATGCCACTTCCAAAAGTATGGTTTTCCTAATAATACATCACAAACTTCAAGAGGAGCAACATCATATAGTACCTCATCCATGAAGGGCTTGATTCTGTAGGGAAGGCGACATTGCTGGCTGATGCAGATATCTTGTGCTTGGTGTAGCCACCTAATGGTGTACGACTGCATATGTGATGTAATTGGTAGACCCAACCACTTCATAACCTCTACTGCAATGAGGTTCTTTTGGCTCCCATTGTCGATAATGAACTGCAACGGAGAACCCTTCACCCACATCTGTGAGTGGAAGAGGCATTCCCCCTCCTTAGGATCTTCAGTCTCATTATTCTAGATATTTATGGTGGCCATGGTGGCACTGAGATCCGCGTTAATGACCTACTTCCCTTTATCAATCCCCTTGTCAGGTTTTGACTCAGAGTCGAAACATGTGTCTGATTTAGAAGCCTCCAGCTTGGCCACCAATGACTACTTGGACCAACACTCACTTATGTTGTGAGTGGAGCTCTTATGGAACTCACACCATTTTCCCATTTCCTTCTTTGTCTTCATTGTGTTTTTCTTTGCTTGCATCTTCGGTGAGTTATCCTGGGTTGCCCTGCCTTGGCTTTGTCCTTTGCTCTGTAGTTTGGGGGCTTCTTTCCCTCACTTCGGATTCGTAGATCCAAAATCTTACTTCTTCTTTTTAAACTTCTGCTAAATATTGATAGCGTATTGGTAAGCCGTGATGAGCAAGGAGATGTCCAAGAACTCCTTCTCATCCTGGATGTATCTATGTAGATAGTCATAGTACTTGAGTACCAAATGTCGCTCAGAATACTTGATACCCAACTTTGTGTGAAGGGTATGAAAAAATTGGTAAACTCCGACACGTCTTTGTCCCTTCCCTACCACAATGTGGTCCACTTTATGTATTTATCCTCATAGCTCCAAACAGGTTAGTACTTCTCCTTGATGGTGTCTTGGAACGAATTCCAAGTGGGCGCAACTTAAAATAGTGAGGGTGTACTTTCGTCCTTCTTCTCACAGTATGTTTCCCACTAGTCCTTGACATGGGGGGTGACTTTGAGAAGTTAAAAAGTTATCTTTTCCCATCTGGAAAAATCATGAAAAAAAATATCCTTCTAATAGATTTAACCATTTATCTATGATGTCCACATCTATCTGACCTTCAAATATGGGGATGTTAAAGTTAACTTGTACCTTAAAGGGTGTGGTGCTTGCAGAGTGGCTACTGAAAGAAGATGTGTCGCCTTTGGGTAACCACTGAAGGATCTGGGAAAAGTTGTCAGTCATTGCCTTTCTCTGTCACTTGAGGGCTTATTCGAGCAATATTTTTAAAGGATCTCCTGCCCCCTCATCTTTCTTCTCTTTTGTCATGGGAGGATGTTGGGATTTGTGAGGCTAGTCTTGGAAAGTTTCGACCAATTCAATCCCTAAATCTTTATATCCTGACCTCGTTGGGGACATGCAAAGAAAAACAAAGAAAGAGCAGACCGCTATGATACCACAGATCCAAAATTAAACATGAATTGAAAAATCATAGATATAACCATAAATACAGAGATGCAGCAGAAGCAACACTTCATTTCATTAATATCAAATACCGAAATATGCTTACAAACATAATGGAAATAAACTAGCTCGGCCAATGGTAGCTTATCTCTGAGAAGAGAAGTGGTAGATACATTCCTCTAAACCATGTTACAATGAGGATCAAAGGCCTATTTATTATTGAGAGACACAACAAAACCCTAAAAATTCAAAAACCTAACCCTAGGAGATGAAGCACCAAAACTATGGGCATGTTTGGGTAAATTGGTACATCAACTTCCTAGGGTCTTAACTTTGGCATACAATCTCTATTTGATGCACACAAAACCTTGTTAGAAATATCTATCCGAAGACTACAACTTTTGGATGGAAATGCCTGATTTTTGCAAAAATTGTTGTTTAGGGCCTCAAAATGACTATGAAAGTTCAGGACTCGAAAACTTCCAAAAATAGTAAACTGTGATACAATTAAGGAAATTGAAGCACTGAAAGAGACAATGTTGGGGGTCTAAATGGAATAGGCGAGTGGCCGCCAATATCCACCTAGATCATCTCATGCCCTCATTCCAAGCTATGGTGTGACTTTGTACCACATGTATATAGTCTTTGTGTTGTGTCTCTACTTTTCACTCTCCATTGATCTCTCCAATTGAACAATTTATATATATGTGGGTCATGCATGCTCCATGGAAACTATTACGTCCATTTTCTTACCCTAACCTACACTTGGTATGTCTCATGCCATTCACTTGTTACTTGAGCCAACCTCACATCCCACTTGATGTACTCATCTATGTGCTTGGGTTAGTGTTACAACTTGCCTGATGCTCCTGGTATATATACTTTATCAAAACTATAACTTGCTTGATTCTTTTCATTTATGCACTCGATTGACATAATCACGGTCAATGTTTTGTCTACTCCTTTCCTTCATGCCTTGATTTTAAATACCCTTTCTCGTGCTTTCATGATGAAATCCACAAATTTCATTCCCTCACATTGTGACATGTTCTGTTGACCCATGCTGATTTCTTTGCTTGACCATGCATGCTCTTCCTCATCTCACCAAATTGACTCAACATGTGTGATGGTGTGTGACTTGACTCAACTATTAATCAATGGGTTCACTCATGTTGTGTGATTGCCCAACATGTGATGGCGCATGACATGGAATGTTTCTCATGAAATATGGACACCTAAGTAAGGAAACCCTAAATTTCATGTGGGGAAATTGAACCCAAATCAACCAATGTGCTGGTGACTCTAATGTGCTTAATCAAGTTCCTCTAACCAACACTATTAGGTCCCTATAATACTAGTGATTCCCCCATTACTATTTCCATTGTATCCCTTATTTTTATTATTATGCCCCTATTGTCCCCATATTGTTATTAGTGGCCCCATAGAAACCCACTATTGTTATTGTTGTGCCCTTATGTTATTACTGTTATGTTGACTTGATTATATGGTGACCCCTTATACTCCTATATATAGAAGGGAGGTTTAGTCATTTGTATCATCCCATAATTGTTCATTTATGTAATGTAAAGGAGGTTTCCCCCTTGAAGAGGCTGAATTCTAAGGCGTTGATCTATCTTTTCTACCTTTTTGTGAGTTGGTTTCATAACATTTGGTATCAGAGCTTTGGATTCTAGGTTTTGGTTGCTCCAAATAGGTCATCACGACATTTTCACTATAACTTTTTTTCTGCGACGTTTTAGAAGAAAAAAACCCATTTGAGCCAAAATCGTTCTGAACTTCAGGTCCAAATTTCAGAGCTTGTCTCTGTTGAAAATAATACTGAGAGGGGGGGTGAATCAGTATTATCTAGTTATTTTAACAAATCTTCCTTATTTACACTTTGAATTATTTTTGCATATCAGTA
>APFE030460504.1:0-14129 GCA_000404065.3 Pinus taeda
ATAGTGTTGACTTGTTCGTGTATTCCTTTATATGTTCTCACAACTAGTGTTGACCAAATAAAGCCACTCATTCATCCTTGTCATAAAAGAATCCTTGAACTTAACTTGAAAGAGAACATACTTTTATGAGATAGATAGGCCATAGTAACATCATATACAAATCAAGATTTGAGCAAGCTTTCACATTGAACAAGGAATAATATATGCTATAGGATAGAAGAAGGCAAGGTGATTATTATTATTAATATCCAATTTTAAGGTCATGGTGAAGCCATACACGAAATTGGTGTATGAGACCCCCTTCTTTGTGGGACAAGGGACCCATATTTGCATGGCGATTTGACTACTATGTCTATGAAGGCATGCATACTCTACCCCCTCTCATTTTGAAGCTGTGACCTCTTAGGCGAAGCACATGCTCTTAACAATTGAAGGTTGAGTGTAAATTCTAGTAGAGTATTCTCTATGTGAATCCCATTTGTCGCATTAGAATTTGATAGAGTTCTCATTTTTATATATTGTTGGAGTGTGGATGCACATTCAATACGTGTTAGAGATTTTGCATGAGTTTATATGTCAAGTAGGAAAATCACAACATAACATACAATACTTAATCAAGAACACATGCTCATGAATACGACGCAATTATTTGACATAACGACTTGGACCTCATGAAAACTTTGTTTTGGTAAATGAAAGAAAAGATTTATCTTATTGATAATTTACGAAGGAGAACATCACGTTATTGTAGAGAATATAACATATTTCATCTAGTTTAGTGTTCCTATACCATAGTTTATTTAGAACATTTACGAAAAAAATAGAAAAATTCCCTTGTCTATTACTTTCATTTGTAAGTAATACAAAAATAAAGTTCGTTACTTATAAATAAGGGTGGTTTCTCATGCCCATAATAATTCACTGTGAATGCATCTGTATATAAAGATTCTTAGATATGCATTACAATAACACAAAAGAAGGTTTATCTCTTTATTCCTCTCCAAAGTCCCGAATAGGTTGTAATAAGCTCCCAGTGAGTGAATGATTAATTGAGTGTTGGATTTATAACCCATCTGTTTATATGGATTTGGGATTTGGGGCCCCGTACTTGGTTGTAGATAGTTGTCTTACATATAGAGGATCTAGACTTATGCATCAATGCCTTATTTGGTGAAAATTTATTCATAAAGATTTTTTAATTGATTTTTCATTGTTTGTTATTTTATATACACACACATAATTAATATTCATAAAAGTTTTATGATATTTTTTGTCTTAGGGCATTAAATCCCACAAATCATAGTGAGATGTGCTTGAGTGTGGCTTGAGTAATTACATTGTCAGAGAACCAATATGCATCCACAATGTATATCAAAAGAATAAAGGTGCATTGTAGGATGCATGTGGGATCATAAGAGAGGAATCATGTCACTATACTAGGGATATAAATATAAAAGGGTATAAAAAATGTTAATAACAAAATGGATACCTACAATATCTAGTGAAGGTAGGGGTCTTTTAAATTGGGAAGGTGTATTGGGTTTGTATTGGCAGGGGGTTAAATAAAGTGAATTTTAGAGGTGTTTTCAAGTATGTACTAAAATTAATGGTATTGTTTAGTATGCCATGAACACACAGGTTATGTCACCAGTTCATGAGTGAAGCCACCATTGAATCCAAGAGGGTTTCAACCAAGAATTAGGGTGAAACATAGAGGGAAAATGCATAATTAGTGGATCACCAAACCCTTACTTCTATATCATTGCAGAAAATATGAAAAAGAACAATGAAACAACAAATTGCTGGGAACTTTGAAACCCCAAGGGATTAACTCAAACATTGACAACCAAGAGATATGGTACATAGATATTAATGTTTTTCATATATGAGTGTTTGTGAGTGGTGGATTTGAGACAATTGGTACAAATCAGGATTAACATCCCTGACTAGAATGCCAAGTCACCCATAGAACCCTGATACAAATCTCAAAGAACTAACCCTTAACCCAACAACTATCATTTCGCATGATCACAAATCTAAAACATTCAAAAGAAATATCACCATACACATGAATATAAACTCACAATAATGATAAAAAGTTGCCTAGTAGGTAATATATTTAACCTAAGCCTTATCACAATTATCAAAATTAAAAGGAAATTCCATGTCAAAACCATTCTAGTCTTATCATATTTATACATTAAGAAACTCTGTAATAAAGTATATATAAATATTCATGCATAAACCTCTTATTCCATGATTTCTCAAATGAACATATGTTTAAATAATAATAATAATAATAGTAGCTAATAATAATAAACATATATCTTTTCATGCTACCCATTTTCACTATAGAGTAGATTAATTATTATTTTGAGAATAATAATAGTCAACTACATCACTAAAGGGTTACATCATCTGTACCCATAGCTTGATGCATTTAACATCACATCCAAATAATAAGAAATTTCTCAACAAGACTACCGTACCTGATCATAATAACTTTTACCATTTTACCTAAATATTTTTAATAAAAGAATGGATTGAAAATGCACCCATTTAGGGCATGGCTTCTCTACTTTATAACCCCACTGTACATTTTATTCCTCCCTATGTGGAAAATATGTAAAAAATACACTTTAGACTACTCTAATCTATAGGGAACCTCCAAAATACTTTAAATGTAATTGACAACCCCAACTTATTTCATTTTTAGTATGGTATCCCCTTATAAGTTTTACGTAACATCTATAACTCATTTCATATAATGTAAGAAGAAACAATGCAATTTAGCTGGTTTAAGGAATCATAATTTCCATATATGACCATTGTCCTTTGTAGACATGATTTAAACAACAAGAACACATGCTGATTTCTATGTTTTTGCATCTCTAGCTACGAAATATATAGATATATCTTAGATTGGATTGTTAGGCATTAAAAACCAAATATAAACGAACACAAATAAATACGAAGAGTTTAGTTTATGCTAAAATACACTTCTATATGATTCCTTCTTAAAATTTAGTCCAATAATAATTCTATTTTACCGTAAAACCAATTTTGATTGTAAAGTCTTTTCATGACCACAATCACTTTCATACATGATAATATTAACAAGACAAAATGTTGACATCCCAAATTTTGGTATTTCATAAACACAGATAAGCATTATTCATTATTGATCATTGTGTTAGGCATTCACTATTATTTCTAGCTCTCCTATTTGAGTTCAGTTGTCATGTGCATTAAGGAAAACTTCATTAGGGACTTTGAGTCACATAGTCGTTGCTTATGGTGTTAAAATTGAGTTTTCATGTATTTCTTTAACGATTCTAAAGCATCTAGTTGTTACTTATGATGATAAAATCACTTCATCTATGTTTGGGTATATTATCGTGGAACTTCAACCACTTATCAAGTGTGTGCTCATTCAAAAATCAAATTGAACAATGCTTGTTTTTAGGGAGGAGATAATGTAGTGGTAGGACTATTTCACTACCACCTACTTGGGTTCTAGTGCTTCATTAATGGGGTGGATATATGTATTAACATATATCTATTTTAGTCCAATATTTATTAAGAATTGTGAGGGATTTGAAGAAAATAAAAAATAATTGATCAGTGTATAAAAGATATAGGTTAGAATATACATATATTGATTTATTCTTTTATTAGAGATTTTTAGTATTAGTATGGTGGGCTCTTGTTTTAATTATATTAACCTAAATCTCTATCGATTTATTATTTTATTAGATATTTTTGGTATTAGTATGGTGCGTTGTTGTTTTAATTTTATTTAGCACTTGTATGAATTTCGTATTTTTCTTTTCAATTTAATTAATTACCATCAAGACTCATCCCATAGAATTCCCACATGCATATGTCTTCACTTCAAAGGCATACTATCTTCGAAGAATTTATCTTCGACTCTCCTTGACCTATCACATATCCTAAATACACCAAATGTTATTTTGAAAAGTCACACTTCTTGAGATGTGCCAACAATTGGTGCTTCTTTAAAGTCTCTAGCACGTGCATCAAACATGAGATGCGCTCCTCCTATGTAGAAATGTATTATAGTAAATCATCCAAATAAATAATAAAATATGAATAAAAGTAAAAAATATATCATTCATTAACTTCATGAATGTATTTGGTGCATCACATAGGAAAAATATCATAACTAACCACTCATACAAACCTATTCACATAATTACATTCTAGGGTAAATTCCATCATTGAATAATTTGTTAAATTGATTCACATCATTAAAATTTCGTTAGTTTTTTTTCCTTGTTATAAGAATAGAGCAATTGATTACTTGGTTAATGAAGAAATTAAGTAATGGAAAAGTATGAAATGTCCTGTCTAATGAAAATATAAATTATTTTTATTAATGAAGACATGATTATATATAAAATTTCAAATGGCCTTAGTATTATCGACTTATTGGAAACAAAGGGAGTGTTTTTGTTAAGATTCGGAGTTAGGCACACCTTTCACTAAAGGGCCTACCATGGGTGACATCCCCATCAAACAATTTGTGAAAACGATATCACAAATATTATGTTGGGTGAGGGCATTGCAACATGTGGAGTTATGTGAATTGTTCGAGAGTGTGGTCATGTGAGGGCCTAGTTGTAGTAGAAGGTCATGAGAGAGAGTCGTGAAAGAAAATTTGACTTGAATGGGTGTAGGTCTAAGCTCTATTGTGAAGTATGTGGTTGTGTGAACGGATCATATGAAGTGTGTCCACACGACAAGATGGACTGGAAAATACAACATGTATATATATGAGAGTTCGTTTGAGATGTGGCATCCTAAATGGATGATGGGGCAACTCTTTCAATTAGGTTTGTAGTGAGCATAGATTGCACATAACATGATTGGGTTAGTCACATGAGTGGGTCGAGAGAGTTGTGTGGGAAATCATGCAGGTGGTTTGAGCAAGCAACCACATAATCAGGCAAGGTGAGTTGCTTGATTAGATTGGGTAAGTTGTGTAATCATACCAGGTGAGTAGTCATATGAGTGGCCCACATGAGCCATGCCAGTAGTTATACGAGTTGTATAAGTGGGCCAAGTGATTTGTAGGAGAAGGCTAAGAAATTTGTGCGAGCAATTGGGTGAGTTATATAAGTGGGTCCAGTGAGTCGTGTGAGTGGGATGGGAAATTTGTGCGAGTAATCAGCCTGGTCATTTGAGCCAAGTGATCGAACCTTGGAATGGCATCAAGTCATGTGGAGTATGCTAGTACAAGTTGGTACAAGCGCTTGGAGTTATGTTGTACCTAGGGATGTGTGGGCTAGGGATTCTCACAAATATTTTGGTATCTTTGTGAGACAATGTTGGGGCATGCAATGATATGGTAGAGAGAGAATTCATGTGACCATAGTAGAGATAGATCACATTGAGAGACCATGCGACATCACAAGTTGGGTGACTTGGATAAAAATTTGGCATTTGGTTGAGTGGATGGAAAATTTAGTGTTCGAGCCAAATTTGGGGTTTCTAGTACAATGAAATTTTAGGTTTTATACAAAGAAACAATTTCGTACAAAGGTGCTCATTTGATAAAACGTAGCAACAGAGGGGCTTCGTACTCGTACTTAGAATTGTCTTGCGATGACTTGCAAACAAGTCATTGCACAAATTAATGTTGTCAATTTTTCGTAATTTTCCAAGTGTGAGGACTTGTAATTTGTATATTGGATTGTTCTTATATGAGCACATTTTGTAGGGGTTAATCTAAGTGCTGCCCGCCCTATACATATATATATATAGAAATATAGATATATATGTCTATTTATTTTTATTTATTTATTTATTTATTTTATATGTGTTGATGATTTTTTTATTATGTATATACTTACTCTAATTGGTTAAGTCAATATTCTATTAACACTTAAGTAAGAGAATAAGTAGAGGCATAACTCATTTGAGCTAACATTTTGCTACACTTGGAAGTTGTGAAACATGTCGATGTTGAATGCTTTAGAGGATAGTGCATTCTCTTAAGTGGTAGATAAAAATGATATGGAGGGATTAAGGGAAATTACTAACAATAACAAACATACCTTTAAAATTACAAATAGTATTGATTTTAAAGGTTATTTATTAACATTCTTATTCATCATCTAAATAACATGGATAGATGGAATGTATTACTAAATGTTAGCATTGTGTGAGTAAATGGTTTCCCCTTGTGAAGGAGGTACAATGCCTAGTGAAACTCTCATTATTGCATTCAACCTTTGACAAGCAAGAACCCAGAATACTTCATTTTTTCTCACATAAAAGGATCAATTGCTAGTTTTTCTCATTTAAAATGACAAAGCACTAACTTTTGATTAAAAGGTATAAAAATTCTCCAGTCAATGCGATGGAAGGAATGTTCAAGAGAAATAATAAGAGAGGAGAAACATAAGGACCTCCAATTCATATAAGAGTGACTCCTTAATAATTCACAATACTTTGTTTTTTATATTTCTTATTTCAACACCTCAATTCCTATTTTTTCCTATCTTGAAATAATAAATTATTTCATTTTAAATAAAAGCTATAAATTATTTTGATCAATATAGTGACATAAATTTTAAAGAAAAATAGAAAGAGAGTGAAACGTTAAATCTATAGAAATGTGGAAGAACTAGTTTTGTCTTCACAAAATTAAAGTTGGTACGAGAGCAGACGATAACTGGACAATAGTAGTAGAGATCTTCACCAATAGAGTTGGATTCAAGTCCAATGTATAATCAATGCCTTGCTCTTCACCAACTTGAAGTTGTTATGAGAGCAGGAGAAAACCAGACAATAGTAGTAGATCTCTTAACAAAAGTAGATGGTATTAAAGCATAAATCTAAGTACGATGCACACTAATATGGTAGAGGACAATTGCGTATGCAAACTCAATTATTTTGGTGATGAAATATGATGTATTTTTAGGTGGATTAGCGAGGAGCCCAACATGCTACATCAATTTGTGATGATGACAGCTTATAACACCAGTATGAGGGTACCATGGATCTTGCATGAAAAAATAAAGAATAGAACACAATAAGACTTTGGAGGGTATGACAGTCATGGTGATGGTTGTGAGAGTTGGTGCACAGTTTTAAATGAGATGAGTTCTCCTTAATGTATGAGTCGTATAGCATAAGTTGATTCAGAGGTTGTCTAGTAGGTATAAAACCCAAGGATGGATGGGGCCAAGGCCTTAGATAAGGAGGACGGATGAGAATATTTTCATAGGATGAGCTATAGTTTTCCATGAGAGAGATTAGCCAAGTGCTCATCATGAATTGAGGATTGACTCCATTTGGATGAGAGAAATTGAGATGGAAGGACATCGTAATTGAGATGGAAAATCATCATGAGAATTTGTTGAATGTTGTTCATATGGATTCCACTATGATCCAAGATGAGGATATTGTGACCTAATTGGGTAAACGACTCATGGGAGTGGAGACATATTTATGGAGATTGGAGCTAGCCAGGCTGATAACATGATGGGATGATGACGCCTTCGGTTGAGGAGCCTAATATGACAACTTGATGGATTTGTGGTTGTGATTAAGAGAGCCTTCACATGGTTGAGTGTGTTCTTAAAGGAGATCTAACTTTTTCATAAGCTAGGATAAAATGACTTCTATGGTGTTAGCACTCTTTAATTTCTTAAGGTTGTGAAAAAAATTGCAAAGGTAACCACAAAACCAATTTTAGGTTTAGAGGATTACCCTTCTAAACCCAGAGAGGGATCTCTCTGTCAAATTTAGCTTTATTTGTTTTGTGGGATTTTATGCTAGATGTGAATTTTCAAAATTTGGATTTTAAATTTGTTTGGCTGGAACTACAAGGGAAATCCATTGGGAAGTGGAGTCAAGGGAGATTAGAGTGATCAACTTGCAGAACTATCGTCTTAAGTGTAGAGGGTTAGGGTAGGCATAATACTAGATCCTTGCAGTTTTTGAAATGGAGAAGGAGAAACAGATTAAGGTTCACTTTAAATACAGATCACTGTTACCTGATTTCTATACTTAAACTTTAGCAGAAAACATTAATATTGCTTTAAGCTAGCACGAACTGTATTGAAACAAATTCTGAACTTATTTTCCTTAAAACAATACAAAACAGAAAGGCATATGAAAAACAGAGAAAAAATGTATTATAGTAAGAAGTACTTTACCACATAGATACGAATCCTCAAAGAACTTGTCTTGTATTAATGAAAAAGGTCACTTGTACTTAGTCAACATATTTACAATACATGGTAGTATTTCTCAATACGAAACCCAACATGAATACATAGAAATCTGACGTATTTATACAAATTCGGTCTAAATATCTTAACATATTTATTACGAAATATCTCAAATACTTTTTAGAGAAATAGAACAAAAATATAGGAAATATGAAACTGTTGAAGCTACTGGAACTATTCTCGAGGGTTGTTGTTGATGAATGGGCCTAAGGAAGTGATGTCCTATTGTCTTTCTCTTAGAGGTCAATTTGTTTTACTCCATCAGTTCACGTAATTCATCCCAATTCTCTTCACTTGTGATAGAAAATTTTACTAACTTCCTCTAACTCTCATCTACCTCAGTATACTTTTGAAAAGTAGGCTTGATGGGAAGCAAGTGCTTGATCTCGTGCTTGATGAACAAATCAAAGTCTATAGCTTCCATAAAAGCCTTCTGTGTGATCCTTGGTTTAAAGCCTGCAAAATTTTATTTATCTTGGTATATAGAGTATAGCTTATGATAGTAGTCCTCTAAATTGATAATTCGGTTTCCATTTACTGTCGTTGCTGACAGTCCTTTTATATTAAGTGCATTAAACTTTCTATGAAATTTCTGGACACTAGACTCCATGTTCTCGCATTTATTTTCTAATTGTAGCATCAAGTTTCTCTTAGTCAGGACCCTTCTCACCTCTAAAATTGTTTATGTTCTATCTTCAACTTCTAATTCTTTGAAGTCCTTCTTGGTTTTTGAATTTAAGATCCTTATCAGTGTTGTAGCTTCTCTATAATTCTATCCAAAATATCCCTTTATCTTTGCAACTACTTCATTTGATTTTCTAATCAAATATTGCTATTCAAATATAATTTGAATTGAGGGCCATATTTCATTCATGACCTCATTAAATTCTATCCATATGGTTTCCTTTGCTTCCGATAAATTCTAGCCATGGCTGCCCCACTATCTAACTATTCCATCTTTACAGTGAGCCTATGAGTTTTCTGCAACTCTGCTACATAACAATTGTCTATTTGTAATTTCTGATCCCAAAGAGTTTTAAGTTGTATTTAACTTTTTAATTTCTTTCCCTTTAATGGACAATTCTTCCATGTATTTAACTAAATCATTTTGAGAAGTTTTACTCAGTGTTGGTGTTTTAATCAATGTAGATTCTCCTTCTATTATTGATACTACAATAGGGCCTGTTCTTAGAGGCATTATAGCTGTGATGGCTGCTCCTTTTCCTTCAGCAATTTTTCCACCTACACTTCCATATCTTATTATCTTGAACATCTTCTCTTTTATTTCTCAATCTCTCCAAATTCCTTAGCTTGGGGATCCTCAGGGGAGGGAAGTTTGATTTGTTTCCTCAATGCTACTATATCTACATTTTTCCTCCTTACAATCTCTTTTGTTGATTTTACATCTTTGGAGTCATACCCTAGTTTAATTACTAGGTCCTCCAATGATTTAATCCTTATGTCCTTAGCCAAAGATGAAATATTTTCAAGATTTAATTATGATTGAATGTTGTTGAGTGAGGCATGAAACTTAGAAGTGGTCATGGAAATTTTTGTCAATGTAGAGTACAACATTTCTCTATGAAAGGCTAAAAGTAGCTTGTGTTATGAAGAAGTTGTTTCTTTCCAGAATTGGGTGTATGTCGATACCTTTAACTGCTCATTCTTCTTCTTAATTTGTCTATATTTTGGAGATATATTTGGTTCATCTTGGTCCTGTATAACTTCTAATGCCTGAGCTGTATTTGGGGAATCTTAGGAAGTTATGGAAGTTGGAGAACTTGTGAAGATACATTCTCTTCTTATAAGAGCATGATGGCCTCTCAGGAATACTTTTGCTTCTTTTTATATATCAAAAAATTCTTCACCCTAATCTCTGTCACTAAAAGGGAAACCTTCTCCCTTGATCTCTTGTCTTTTTTATCTCACGGTACTGGATTCTATGAGATTGTTGTAGATATGCCCTATTCTTTTGCCTCCTATAGTGTGTTTTCATCTCATTAAATTCGATTCATGAACTTCTCTATCTATGATCTTGGAGTTTAAGTGTAGGGAGTGGTTTTTAGTTCCACTCTCATCTCGGAGGTGATTCCAAAAGTTTCATATGACTAGGTAACACTCAATTTGACGTTCATTTATTTAAGGAGTGAATCTAAATCTTTTCATGTTGCCCTGGTGTTACAAATAAACGGTCTCACCTATGCCTTGATCTTGAACTCAAACTTCTTCTTTGTTGCAACAAAATGTAAATCATCCATATGTAGCATCTTCTTGATATATTCCAATGAGAACATTCTCATTATAACAAATTTAGGAATCTCTTAGGGTGGAAACTCACACCCACAAAATCTTACTTTTGTATAATTTTGGTATACATAACAATCCCCTGTTTTAGTCTGTTCACTGACATGCAAAATTATTCGAATTTCTAGTCCTATCCTAGGATCTACATCATTGCTTAGTAAGCTAGGAGATGTATGTAAGAATTTTTCAATATAATCTCAGAAGGTCTACTCGTTGGAATTTTTCTCCATCTTGGAGGTTGAAAGGGTTACAAACTCTAGATTACAATGATAATCTAATTTCTGCAAAGGTAATGAAAACCTATATGATTGATGGTAAAGAAATAAATACACTAGCACTGAAGAATACTTAAAAGTCCCCTCAGTAGAAAACTTGAGGAGTTGGTCATGAATTGATTCTGCAATGAACTCACCGTAGCTGAAAATATGGGGTTTCCCACTAGTTGTAAAGATTGATAGGAAACCAGTGATGGTCATCAACCAACTGATCATATTGATAAGAAATTATTCATGAAATGATTGCTATTACTTATTTAGCTATCCCTGGGAACATAGAGGATGAGTAGGGGTGATTTTTCTTAGGTAATTCGACATCCTACGGGAGAATGATCTCAAAAATCTTGGCTCTCTATGGGAAGGTTAGGTTTTCATAGAATTCCAGGAGGGAGTCTACTAAAAATGGCTTCAGGTAGTTAGAATTTGGAAATTGTAGCATCTGAAAGATGGATTTTGCAATGATTATGAACAAAATGTCACCATTGTGGGCCACAATTTCTCTTTGGTTGCGGATCTAGTGAAATTGACAGCATGATAAGAATTGTGGGAAGTGATAGTTCTATGGGAAGATGGGTTAGGAAAGGCAATATTACCATAGCCCCATTCTATAACTGAGGTTAGGATACTTTTGCTTCAACCAATTGTGAAGCTCATACATGTCAAAATCGAAATTGGTTTTAGCAATATTGAACTGTTGGTCGACTAATGATTGATGATCTATATCTATGGTAGGGCACAACATAGGGTTTTCATGAGAGGATTTAGATTTTTTAAGTTTCATTATTGAAGATGAAAGAGTAGGTAATTCATAGTTCCTAGGCAAGACTGGTGAAATTGATGTCCAGATGAAAATTGCAGGCTAATTAATTGGTCTTAGTAGCTGATTATGTTGGTCACTAATTGAATGTCAAAGCTAATTGGTTCTAGGTGGTTATCCATTCCAAATTATTGAATACCTTCTTATCATAAAATAAATAAAACAAGGGCATAACAAATTTATGGTGGATTATAGGGAAAAAAATGAAATTACCATTGTTGGTTTATCATTACAATGGAGTGGGTCCATTGTCCTGAGAAATGGACAAGCATTATTTAACAATGGTAATATTGATGTGCTGGCAAGACTGCTAGATGACAACATCTTATTGGGGAAGGTGTAGTGATGGAATAGTGTTTTGGTGGAAGGGTAGTGGGGTTCACAGACATGAGGTGGTGGACTGACAGTGGAGTACGAAATGACCTAGGAGAAGGATGGGGACAAGAGGTCCACTTGGTGGGATGTGAGTTGCAGGGGAGAAAAGCGGGGTCAAAAATCATTGTGAGCGGGGAGAGGGATGGCAGTTTTTGGAGGAGGGCCAGAGCAGTAAGCAAGAATAAGCACAGGGGCGTGAAATGTTTTGTAGCCACCACATTGTAAGGGATTAACGCTTTTTTGGAACCCCCTCACTGATTAAACCTTGTATGCACTTGGGGGGATGAAAATGATCCCCCTACATTGATCCAGGTGGGGTGGATTCAGGGCGTGAGAACATGTGCACCCATTTTATCATATGGAGACAAAAAGGCGTTGCATTAAAAAATTTAATTACAGTTTGAAATACGATTAACTTAGCACTTAATTAACATTATATCTTCTAATTAACCTCTAAAGGTGCATTTATACACACAAGCCTATTAATTTATTCTCACTAATCTAAGTCAAGCTCGATTACACTGTGTGGTTATTTATTTACTAACCTGAACTAATTTAATTTTATCTAGTCCAATCATGTTGAAATAGTGTGATTAACCTAACTAATCTACTTCTCCTAATTCAATGTGGGAGATTTAAATAAGCTACACACCTTACTGAAAATTCTTTAAGGTACCTCTATTGTAATTTTTTATTTTTGAGTGGAATTTTAAAAATCTCACTTGCATCTATATTTCTTATGGGGTATTTTTATTATTTTTCTTCTTTTTCACATTTTGATTTTTTTTTTCTTTTCACTTATATATTTTTTATATCCACTTTTTTTCATTTCTATTCTTTTCCTTGGCAAATAAATTTGCAAAATGGAAGATTATTTATAACATCTCATATACAAAGTTATAGTCACAATCAAGTCATCTTATGAAATATAGGACCCTAACAGTGGCTCTAATGTGGATGTTACTGTCCTTCTGAGGTATCAAGAATGTTGTAAATCAGTAACCTTGATCTATTGGGGAAACTATCTTTATTCTGCAGTTGAACCTGATTCTCCTACTGACAATCATAAATATGGGTAACAAATCATCAGAAGCATAGGGCCTTCTCCGAGGGCTTCAATTTCTTATGTGAGCCACTCTTACCCTTGTAGTAAAAATAGTAAAATGAGAATGTATAATGATTCTAAATGAAACAAATTTAACTTTGAGGAGAGTAGTGTTTGAGAATTTTTCCATTGACAGGTCCACCAGGCAGTGCTTCTTTAGTCAAGGCCTTCAAGAAAAATGCATTCTTGCCTCTAAAAGATTCAATTTTATATGGCCTTTTCCACAAACTGTCAAACTTACCATGCATGAATTTGTCTTCATTCCTTGAGTCCAAATTTAACACCAAGTCACCTAATTGGAAATCATATTCTTTCATTCTTTTGCCATAGATATTTTAAATTTTGTCCTAAACAAGTTGAGTTTTGTTATACACCACTTTCTTAGATTGTTGCAACTTTATGGTCTCGTTGATCCTTTTTTGTAAATCATTAGTTTCCATCTGTGACTCTTGTAACAATTTTAACATAGGAATTTGCAGCGAAACAGGAAACACAACATGAAATACATATACTATTCGGAATGTCGACATTCCAATAGACTTTTTGATGCTAATTCAATCAACTCACAGGACATTTATCTACTTTTTATGTGAGGATTTTTAATTCCACTACCTTAGCTTTTTGATGATGTTGACTAAAATCTTGTTGGAGGACTTAGCAAGCCCATTTCCTTGTGGGTGAAAGGCATTTGAGTGTCCTGATCTTATGTGGTATATGTTACAAAAATGAACAATTCTCATTGACTTAAAGGTGACATCATTGTTGGTGATAACCTAATGGGGGTATCTAGACCTAGACAAATTGTTACCTTCTAAATATTAGATAATAATGATATGTTTTTCTTGTCTGGTTGGAATACCCTCAATCCACTTGGTAAAGTAACCAGTGGTTATTAAGATCCACCTACTCTAGCCTGAGGAGCTGGGATGGGTTTCATCAATGAATTTCCCCTCTCTCTCCCCCTCTCTCTCCCCCTTCCTCCACCCCTC
>APFE030460505.1:0-20024 GCA_000404065.3 Pinus taeda
AAATAAGGCCCTGGGGCCTTTCTGATATGTCACATATACTGGAGCATCAACATGCTCGGTCTCATGAATGTCAAACTGCTGTGAAGGCCCTCCCTCATCATGAACGATCTCTGGAGGAGGTTGTAGCGTGGAAAAGAAATCACGGGAGATGAAATCCTCCCAAGCAATACCCTGCTATGCCAACTGATGCATCACTATGATTTTGATCAATGCATAGTGATATATACTCCTATGCTGATGTGTCGGGGTCTTCCTCTGTACTAAGGGTACCATCCTCTCTATGTTTCGGCACATGAAAAACGGAATTCTCATCATACGTACCCGTGTGAAATGCATCAACAAACAGACATGGTACGCATAGAGACGGGAAAATTTGCCCTCACAGTTGAAATACTGAATGATTAGTTTCATCAATGGTGCAAACTCATCTTTCAGGTATCTAAAAGGAAGGGCTGCACTCAAGTGTATGATATATGCGGGCTTGACATATGGCTCATAATAATACCTGTCCAGCATCTGGCGTTTACTCCATTCCTCCCCCACATTTGGTATCCTGGTGGCCTGAGAAATAGTGTCGGGTGACAAAGTGAAATCCACTCCGGCAAGGTTCACATGACCATCCTGTAAGTTAAGGACAAATAGACAGACCAGTTCTCGATGATGCTGAGTTTGTGAGATCATCTCACAATATTGGTAACATGTTTGGCACCGAAAACAATCCATGGCAAGCGGGCAAGCTTGCAATTGAGCCAAAGAGATAGGCTCCTCCCTAACATGTTGTCCACTCTTGCCACCCCTGTGATACCTCTGTGGCACATTAGGAACATTGACCTCCAGTGTAGAGTCACTATCATAATCATGCTCATATTCGGACTCGGTCTCTGACATGTTCTCTAAAAACAAGGTGGCCGGAATATATATATTTGCTGATATAAAACTGTGTGCCAAAAGTTGCCTGTTGACTTTTTGTCTCTTTATCAAAATTCTGTAACCAAGGGGACATAAATGATAGGAATTGTTAGGAAAATGGAAGCATTAGGGCAATGGGAACAATGGAAACAAAATGAGGAAATTAGGGAAGGGATAAGGGGGATAGAAATGTTTTAGGGTTTTGAAATAAGGTAGGGATCATATGGTTATAGGAGAAGGGAGAGTTTAGGGTTTTGAGAGAGGAAGATGTAGGTTTTAATGAGGGATGATTGGGAAAAATAATCTAGGGAATATAGGAAATGTGAAACAAGGGAAAAAGAAACCTTGGCAACAATGATTTTGAAAAACCTTACTACAAACTTTGGACTTGAAACCTTATAGCAATTTGATGAACATAGAGGGGTTTGTACACTCAGTTTTCATGACAAAGATATGCTAACTTTCTTCATATACACCATCAAAAAACAAAATCAAATCATGATTGCAGGCCTACATGAGGATTTAGGTGTGAGGAGAGGTGATTTGAGCAATTTCTTGGCGAATTTGTAGGCACAAACTCTATGCGCCACGCGCTCTAAGTGCACCGCGCCTGTGTTAAATTACACAAGAGAAAGTGGCCTGATGTGCCACGCGCCTCTGGTGCGCCGTGCGCCTATGCTAATGCGTCGCACGCCCTGGAGTTGACCCAAATACTCACAAATTTGCTACAAACTTGCAAAATCTCCCTTGAATGATGTTCTTAGCTCTCAAAGTGAGGAATAGGTTGCCAATGAGGAGAAATGACTTTATATAACATCCATTTTGATTTTTGCTCTATGAAAACCCATTTTTCTTATGTTTGGTTGTTGACACTTTTTCAAAATTAATAGGCTCTCACCTTTTTGGTTTCCTTCATAAAATAGGTTGAAATGATGAGCTTCTCTGATAATGTTTTGAAGGGATAGCTCTGACATGCTTCAGCAAAGGAGACCAGGGCTGCACTTGAACAATTGAAGATCTGAAAATTTTGACAATTTTTACAAAAATGAGGTGGCGACTTGTCTTCAAAACAGAGTTTTGAAGAGAAGTCCTTATTCAGCTATACAATGGTGAGAATTATTGAAGTGATGATCTATCAAAGACATCCCTCTGGCCTACTGGTCTTCTAAGACTTTTCAAGACTAAATTGACTCAAACCCTAGACCTAGACCTAAAAATTGAAAACATGACTGTAAATGACTTGTGAGGCTTAATGACTCATCCTAAACCAGCAGTAATATGCAAGAGGGGAATGAATGACACAGACCACTCCATCAGAGTTATGGCATGCCTAACGAAATGCAACCGATGCAAACTGGTGGGACACCTAAAACATGAAATGCAAAAAAAAAAAAAAAAAAACTTTGATCTCTGATGGAGGGAGAACTAGACCGGCTCTAACATGATGCAATGATATGTTTGTTAGCCGATTCCCTTGATCGTCACATTCTTCACCTTCATGTTTTTCTCGATTCCTTTCTACTCATCATGTATAGTTGAATAGCATTTATCATGTGCACAATCCTATCCTATTTATAAAATATCTAAGAGTTGAGCTTCCAGCACGTGAATTTGAATCCATTTCATTCAATCATGTCCCTAGAGCACAAAATAACTATGTATATACCATTGAAAAAAATATTCTAGATTGGAATTTATCACATGCATATACAAGAAGACATCCATAAAATTAAAAAATGGTGAACCACATCACCACAAAAAGATGTATAAACCTATTATGTATCCAAATATTGATCATATAGTGTTTGGAGTCCACTACTCTAAATACATTTGGTATGCCCATAGCATGATATCATCATACATAAAAAAATGGGGGAACCTACACCCCTACACCTAATCACTCTCCTTTGGCAGATCTCATGCTAATGGGTCCATTCCCCCATCTCATAAGTTTCAGACTGCCTGACCAACCATTGTTATGCACCTCATGATAGCTCACCACCCAAAGGGAAGACTAGTACACGCATTTGTATATTTATCTTCTAGCTTGTGCCACCCACGCTCTATCACCTTGGTTAGTAGCAAGTTGAAAATATGACGAATATCCTTCAGTAATTCATCACTATCTAGTCTCTACTTTGATGTTGACCCCTTCTGATCTATAGCCCCAAGTGTTGCAGCTCGCTCCACATATCTTGTCAACCTCATCGATGCTATATTTTCATGTCACAAGTTTGAGAATCAGTACCACATACATATATTTTTTAAACTATGCATGTGACGAAATGTAGAAACTATCACTTACCATTTGGTCCCCATGCTCATCCAAGTGGTAGTGGTAGATCAGGATCCCCCTAGAAGTTCACTCTGGTATATGGATAGTCATATATGAATAGTGGTATTCGATCCCAATGAGAAAAAACTCAGGTTGGAACACCTGTCTAAATCCCCCGCCTCCAAACTATCGTAGTAGCTTCCTCCAATAGTGCATCCTGGGCTCTTATGGAACCTGATCATAGATCTTTTCCTATGGTCAGATAGTATGGATCTTCTCAAAGAGGAATGAGCATAAAACTGTCCCAAATGAATAATTATAATTGGCCCGCTTCCTAAATCGACTCAACTTATGTTTCAACAACATCAACAACATTTGGGCCCACCCATAGTAGGTCCCTACCAGCACACTCTCCACTAGCATCATTTGCACTCCAAAAATGCAATGTAAGACATGACTACTCAAGATTTGTACCACTACTATGGTCGTAGCTCGTGTCTCAAGCCTCTCCAATTCATGTATCTAAATGCTTGTATCCTTTATGTTAGTACTAGGTACATAGTGACGATCCACAAACTCTCCAATATGGCTCCCATGAGGGAGAACTAGATGGATCTCCCCCACCACCCCCAAGGGTGGCAACCCTATTAGAAAAGTATATTTCTTATACCGTGATCTCAATCCTATTTCCATCTATCATGAATGCCTCCTAATCCAAGTCCCAGTAGTTCACAATCTAGGCTCACCAACCCTCATCAATGGTTTCTTCAAGAACTTAAGCAGCCCATCCTGTGCAAGAGCCCTTCTAACAGCCTTATTCCCTTGAATTTCAATATAAATATCATCAAAATCTCGTTCTCTCCTTACCAAATTTAACTCTTCCATACCTAAAAAATACCATTATATTTTGTCAGTTCAAAATCATAATATACATTCTCAAACCTCATGATCAGGTTCCAAGAGACCCCCAACTCAGCTTCTCCCTCAAGTTTTGGGCACCATTTTTCCCTTAAAAACTATGTTGGACACACTTTCAACCCCTTTTCTTCACCCTAGGGCATATAAAAAGGCCCAATAGGTGCATTGTTAATGTGAGGAAGAACACAAGTTTCCCCCAGTCAACTAAGGCCCTAATCTGAAAATTTAATCCGCTGAAATTGATGAATAGGGTTAGTCCACCTACTTAAAAGTCACAGATTTGAATTTCGATGGTCAGGTTGTCAGCTACAAGCTTGCCAAGATTTAGGGCCTTCTCCTCCTCTCCAAATTCTCTAACAAATCAATGTGCAAATTTATTGGATTTGGGGGCAAGAAGCCCTTTTATAGGAAAAACCCTAGTTTTTCCATTGACCATTACGAGCAAACTATAGCTCGGTTTGACAAAAAGATAAAACCATTGGAAATATCTCATCGAGCTCTATAATGCATATTTATTTGTTTTTGGTAATTTGAAACGTCACCATGAATCCATTTTTTCGAAAAGGTCTCACTTTGCCACCCCTCAAAATTGATTCTCTTCATATGAATCGCTTGTACTCTGGTACCACTTTTCCTTTACACTTGTTGACGTATGTGTTGAGTTTCATCATGAGTAACCATTAATTACTCATGTTTTTAGAGTGACCTTTGGGCGTCCCCCATGTGGTAGCATCATCAAGTCACTCTTTTTTAGAGAATTAGAGATGATTCACCCTTGCATTCATGCAGTCTATTTAGAGTCCCATTGATCCATGTTACAATACATCATCCATCATTTTGTTGCATTCATCCCATTTCTTTTATGTTTGGCCTCCAGTTGTACTGATCTGTATTTTCAAAACCTTTGTCTGAGTAATTGTTCATACCCTTTGGAATCGAGTCAGTCGCTTCCAAGTCAACCATGCATAATATGCTCTGAGAAGGGAAATCATCAGTCTACAACTCATCTTATTCCTCCATCATCATCCCTTGTGTCATTCTAACAGTCAAATTACTATGAACCTCGTGCCTTCATTGAAGACTCCTCATTGCCTCAACTCTTACAGGTCCTCTTTTGTCAAATTCAACACATTTATTCTAGTTTAGAGGTCTAGAGGCTAGTGCACATTAGTCTGAACTATCATCATTTTCAGTGCCTAGAATCAAGAGAAAGGAATAAGAATTTCCCTTTGCCTTGGTTGGTTCTAATGTGCTTGACTCCAACTCATTATCACACGATTGAGAATTATACACTTGATGATCCAATGATCCAACAGATTATACCAACATTTCTCGAGTGTGTGTGAGAAGTTCTAGACCTCACGAGGGGGTGTCCCTTCAGGTAGCCCCCCACATGACCAGATGTCAGCATCTCATGATCCAGCCTTAGATGCAGTTCCATAGATTTGAATGGCTTGATTTTCACCACTTGCAAATCCCACAAAATGCATGTCTCCTTCAGACAGTTCATTTAGATCTTCAGAGCCCTTTCCTATTTAGCATGGCTTCTTCGGTTGTGATCTCCCCTCTCCTCTCAATTTCGGGAGGCATTATGTCTCATGTACTCATATCAGCAAATGTCATTGTATTCATTCCTAGCCTTTGTTTTCTATGATAATTATGTATATGGGACTCATTCTATCATTTTATCACTTTTTGGCCCATTGATGCCATCATATGTTCATGTACTTTGTTTCTCAAACCCACATAGTTGGGCACCACATTAATCTTTTACTTAGTTATCTCGACGGGTATAGGTATGCCTCCCTCACCTCATTTGAGATTATGTACTTACCAATAAAAGGAGACTTCTATCAACTAAGTAAGTCTCACCCTCTCCATTCTTAATCCTTCATTGCCTTGTTTCAACTCTCTCTCTCTCTCCGACTCCCTTTCAGTGCCTTGTGAAAGTGTAACCTACAATGTATTTTGGTCATATGATTTGCTCTTGACACTCTCACGTTGGGGGGCAATTTGTTATCACCCAAAAATTGATCACCTAGCCATTCATTCCTATGTTGATCTAAATACACCATGTAGGATTAATTTTACCATGCTAAACCCACTTTCACCATAGGATCAATTTAGTAAACCATTTTCTAAATTGTTTCTCATTAAAATTCAAAAAATCCATTAGAATAATTAGATAAATCATTATTTATTTAATATTCTCTAGAAATAATTATTAAATCATTATTTGATAATTATTTATTATCACTTTTGAATTAATCACCTTGGAATAATTAAATAAATCACTATCTATTTCTTATTTCTTATTTATTCCATAATTTCCTTTTGAGATAATTGTTAAATCATTATTTAATAATTATTTCAAATTCATATTTTCTTTAATTCTCACAAAGTGATTAATAAATCATTTTTATTTTTATAATTACTTCAACCACTTTCTAAATAGAGATATTTGACCATTTTGAATATCTTTTCTCTTTCAAAAATATAATAAAGTATTCACAACAGTTAGATTTTGATTTAGTCAATACAATTTTATTATTTTCTAATTCCTAATTTAGCTCAATATTTTATTATAAATAGAGGTATTTTTATTCATTCTTCACCATGACCATTTTTTTCGTCAACATTATCATCTCATAGCAATTGAGCTCCCACTTGAGTTCAAACACCTTTTTTGGTTTTTTTTGCCCATTGCAAAGTAAGAGAGTGAAGCACATTCTTGAAGCACAAGGACAAGAAAAGGACCCATCCCACGGAGGGGGAACTACAGACCCATATTGTAATTTCTCCTGACCAAGTGTATTCATTAATAAAATTATCATTTATTCAAGTCCTCCATTGGGTTATTTCACTTTAATTTTATGTTGTTATATGTTTATATTTGCAAGATCTATTTTGTTGCAAGGTTTTCTCTTATGTTTTGTTGCAGATCTAAAGCGTAGAAGAAGCCATCTTTTGTTGTTAGGGTTAGAAGTCACTTATAACTTAAGTAAGGTATTTTGGTACACTTCTCCTAAAAATTTACACTAACATATGAAGAAGCTAATTAATGAAGTTTTTGAGTTGAAGAGAAAGACTAATGAGAGTTCATCATGGGGAAAATCACACAAGCCTTTCTTCAAGAAGAATAACATTAGAGAAATTTTGAGGTAAAAATGGGCTTCAAAACAAAAATGTACAAGAAAAATAAAATTTATAAGAACCAATAGGATTCAATAGGATGATGTTAACCATGGGGGATGATTCACCAGTTTTGGAGTAAAAAGATAAAGAAAAATTAAAAAGTAAAAAAAAATACTAGTTTTTAACTCGTATTTTAACTTATTTCCCTATGATTTTACTAAAATTCCAACTGAGAACACTCGTTGGATGTAGAATTTATTTTTTCATCCAAGGAGTATCCATGTTGCATACTTTCGATTAACCCTACTACATGAAGAATGTGAAATACATGAAAAAATGTGATTGCATTCATGGTTTTTCATGTGTTTCACTTTTTTCATGTAGTAGGGTCCATCAAAAGTATGCAACATTTATAATCCGTGGATGACAATTAAATTATGCATCAAACGAGTGCTCCCGATGAAAATTTGAATAAAATCATAGGGAGATAAGTTGAAAATACGAGTTAAAAAGGTAGTTTTTTCTTTTTTCCCTCCAAAATTTGATGAGGTAATCTAATTTTATTTTTTTATTTACACTATTGTTTTTATAATATTCCATAGGAGGCCCATTTTAGACCTAAAAATTTCTCTAATGTATCCTTCTTGCAAAGTCACCTCAGAAGTCTAATGAAAATTTTAATATTGAAGAGCTTGCCATGGATAACTATTGCACGTTTCACCAAGCTGCTCATTCAGAGAATACGTGAATGGATACACAACATGATTGATCTGGTGACCAAGGTGCTTAAGGATCAGATGGTTGGTGAAGAAGAAAAGGAAACTAACTATGTCGAAGAGGAAGCCTCCCCTCTAGACAATAATGTTGGACTTTCAGTTTTAGCTTTCAAAGTTATTTGAGAGGATGAGATTCAATCAATTCAAGAATCCCTTGTTGGATAATATCCTCCTCCTAAAACACTGAATACTTATAATATGAGGAGAAAAACCAGTAGTTGAGCCTAGATTGGAAGATGAGAAAAAGGCCAGGTTGAGAAGATTTTTTCCTCCTAGTAATACAACTCAACCTTCAACTCCAACTGTTAATCCTGCAACTGAAAAAACCTTGAAGAAAACTTTGCTAAGAAGTAAAGGTAACACTAACACTCCTGATGCTCCCGCTAAGTATTCTTAGCTCATTGCTTATCCCAAATCATCTAAAGAAGAGACAATATATTCTAATATTGAGTATAACATTAATGAAGATATGAAGAATACTTGAGCAAACATTTCCTTATTTCAACTTGCCAAGCTTTCTAGTCAAAGAGATTTTATTTTCAAAACCTTTGTTGCCATGTCCTCCATCGGTAAAGTTCATATCTCTTCTAATTTTTTCTTCTGATTAGTCCAAATCACCCACTAATATTCAATCTATTGTTAATGTTATGAATTACAATTCTAGTGTGCATAATTATCTTATTGATTCTGACACATCTACCAATAGCATGCCCTTATTAGTCTATAAGAAATTGAATATTTAGTCGGAGCATATGGATTCTAAGATCGTCCAATTAAATAGGTCTCAAGTCCCTCTCATGGGAGAGTTGAATAATGTAATAATCAAATTATCTTTTAACTCTAGAGTGAATTAATGCATAGATATTGTGCTTGTTGACATACTCGAGGAATACAGATTGTTGCTATGTAGGGATTGGTCTAGCAAGTTGTTGGGGCATTTTTCTACAGATTGGACACACCTATGGCTCCCTTACAAGGGTAAGAATAAACAAATTAGAGTAAATAGCGAGCCATATATGAAACACACGGTCACTAAGTTGGAAGCATTGAATGAACCCATCAATTTTTCGCAGGAAGAATTGGTAATTTTCTTCTTGGAAACTGACATTGGGTGTTATGAAGCCATGTAATAGCTCATTTCACCAGATATGCAGTTGGAACTCCTTCCTTGCCTCCCAACTGAAGCTAACGAATTTTGTACTTTAGATGTAAATAATATTAATTTAGACTTTAATGTTAGTGATGTTTTGACTTTATATTATCATGGACCTAAGACTCATGATGGAGTTGGTGTTGGCTTCATTCTAATGGCCCCCCAAAAAATAAGTTTTTAATTTCTTATAGGTTATACTTTCAATGCACTAACAACACTGCAGAGTATGAGGCACTGATACTTGGACTAAAGAAGGCTATTGACCTCAAAGTTTAATGTTTAAAGGTTATTGATGATTCAAAAATCATCACAAGGAAAGTAAGAAATACCATTCATTATCTATCACCACATCTAAAAAACTATCAACAAGAAGTATGGTGCTTGATCTCTTCTTTTAAGGATTTTGGTATTAAATCTATTCCTAGATTTAATAATGTCGTTTCCAATACTTTAGATAATGCTAAAGCCATGTTTACATCATTGAGGGATGGTTTTTATATTGATATTATCTATAAACCATTTGTTTCAAATAATGTAACTAGTCATCGTGTTTTTAATGATTATCAACATACACTAGATTTCATGGGAAACATGGATTTAAGGATTTAGTGATAGACCAATAAGAGCATGAAAGAAATTAACAAGAAAAGGTTGATATTTGCAAGGGAAACCCCATGCCCAAAGGTGGTGTTACATTGGAGAAATTATTTCATTTACAAAACCGGTTTTAGGGACCCCCAAATGCTAAGATCCAAAGTTCCACATTGTCACATGACCAAATTAAACTTGGAAAGGAAGCTGATCCAAGGTTCATCAATCTCAGTATGTGTTGTTATCATGTGGAAGGACGAGATTTTGTTAAGTTGTTCAAAAGGTACCGAGATGTTTTCACTTCGATGTATGAGGACCTCAAAATGCATGACACTCATTCAACACCTAATACCTATAAAAGATGGGGTCAAAACGTTTCAGTAAAAGTTAAGGAATGTGCACCCAACATTAGAACCTCCTATCCAAAAGGAGTTGAAAAGGTTGTTGGATGCATCGATCATTTTTAAAATTAGACACTCCACCTGGGTCTCTTATCTGGTTCATATAAGGAAAATTTCCAATAAGATTTGGTTATGCGTCAATTTTAAAAATCTAAACTAGGCCTCAGATAAAGATAATTACCTTGTCCCCTCTATGGAGAAAATTTTGCAAACAAATTATAGATCTGAAATGTTTTCTCTACTCAGTGGATTTTCTAGGTACAATCAAGTCTTAGTGCCTGAACCAAATCAACTAAAGACAACTTTCAAAAGAAAGTGGGGTGAATTTTCCTTTGGACGCATGCCCTTTGGACTAATTAATTTTGGAGATACCTTCCAAATGGTGATAGGAATTTATTTCAGATGGATTATTAGTCAAATTGTGGTATTATATCTAGATGATGTGATAGTTTTTTTGAAGAGGAAATCAAATCACCTCCACCACCTAAAGAATTTTTTTTAATGTTGCAAAAAATATGGGATATCACTCAATCCAAAAAAGAGCATATTCGTTGTCTCTGAAGGTAACCTTCTAGGGCATGTAATAACCAAGAGTGGTATCAATTTTGATCTTGAATGTGTGAAGGATATCACACAAATCCAGCGTCCTAACGGCAATAAGGTTATGCAGTCCTTCCTCGGTACGATTAATTTTCTTCACAATTTTATTTTGTATTTTCCCCAGATAGTGAAACCTTTGCAGACATTATAAAGAAGGATGTAGGATTCAAATGGAATCAAGAAGAGAAGGAAGCTTTTTATCATATCACGAAAGTCATCACTCAATCCCCCTCTCTTTACATCCCTAATTTTATTAAGGACTTTATTTTGTATACCTTCGCTTCATAATCATCTCTAACATCTATCCTGATGCAAAAGGATAGCCAAGGTAATGAATGACATATTTATTTCATGGGTAATAGTTTGCAGGGGGTGAAGCTTAACTATCCTGACATGGATAAATAGGCTTACATAGTATACAAAGTCGTCAAACACTTCTGGCCCTAGATTCTTAAAAATCAGGTGATAGTGTATGTGCCTCATTAGACTATAAGGGTGATGTTTGTACAACTAGAGTTGGGCGAAATAAGAGCTACCTGGATGACTTGCCTAAGGGAATATGATATGGAATTTAAACCTTCCCATATAGTCAAAGGAAATGGGGTGTGTAAATTCGTTGTTGAAGCTTCCGACCAATAGGATGAAGAATTGGTATGGTGGGAGAAAGAAATTGAAATGTGTCAGAATGAATTAGTATCAACATCTGATTCTCTATCATCCTGGTATGTTGGTTTGAATATATATTTTATATAAGGGACTATGTATCCTACCTTGTCTACAAAAAATAGAGGGAAGTTAGACTCAAAGTTACATATTATCAGTTGGTCCAGGGCAATCTATTTTGTAAACACCATAATGATGTACTACTCAAATGTTTAGAATCTTATGAAGTCGAAAGAATGTTAAAAGAGCTGCATGATGGTCCAGTAGGAGGGAACTATTCCGATGACAATACAACACACACAATTATGAGGGTTGGTTTTTATTGGCCTACTTTATTCAAATATGCTCATGCACGTACGAAAATGTTCTATTCATAAAATGTGTGCTAGAAGGAAATCATAGTCAATTTCACCACTCTAGCCTATTACGGTGAAATAACCTTTTCAACAATAGGGGTTGGATATCATTGGCGAAATCATGCCAAATTCATAGAAACAACACAAGTACATACTCATAGCCGCAAATTATTTCACGATAGGGGTGGAATTTATGTTGTTATGGAAAATCAACGACTAGGGGGTAATTTGTTTCATTAATCAAAATGTCATCATCATTTTCGATGTTCCTACCTCACTCGTTTTTTATAATGCTACTTACTTTTCATCATTCAAGTTATATGATTTTTCTTTAGAAAATGGTATCATATTGAAGCATTGTACTAATTATTACCCCCAAGGAAATGGCTTAGATATATCCACTAATAAAACCTAATATGTATCATCATGAAAACATTCTTGTAATATCATAAGAATTGACACAATTCCCTAACCAATGCACTGTGGGTTGACCATGTTACACCAAAACCATCTCTACAAACTTCTCACTTCCTTCTATATGGGAAGGAAGCAATCTTACCTTCCTTATAGTTGTCACAAGATCCCAAGGTACACCCTGTCCTGCCATGCAAAATTTAATTGATACCTTACTCAAACTCGAGGAAGAGAGGAACAAGGGAAGAGAAAAAATTACCATACATAAAAAATGAATTAATATATGGTTTGATAAAATATATGGAGGGAGAAATGAGTTTAACGTAGGTGACATTGTTCTAAAATGAGATAAAGCCCATGAGGATAAGGGAAAACATACCAAGATTCAAGCCCTATGGATTGGACCTTTTCAGGTCAAAGAGAGACTTGGTCAACATACATATCACCTAGAGACCCTTCATGGGAGGACTGAACCCCTTCCTATAAATGGCCAAGATCTTAAATTGTACTTTACCTAGCATCTTTAGCAGTTTCCCACTCACCCTTGTACATATCTCTCTTTTACTTTTCCATTGCTTGCAGTTTTGTATATCATTTATTTCCTTGCATGTACCATATGTTTTATGCACTATAGTGTCCTCTTGTATACAAATAAAAGGCTTTACATCTAAATAAAGATCTTTAGGACATCATCATGAGTTGACTAAAGTTGAGATAACCATTACACCATCGGCTAAACAATTCTCCTCTTGTCTATTTTGGTCTTGGAAACCTATAAGTCCGCCCTTATAGGAAACTAAGAAGTAGACTATGTGGGGAAGTCTAATTAATTGAAATACCCTATATATATGTAGCAAGATCTTCAATTATTGACTTGGCCCGAAGATTAAAATGTATGTGTTCAAAGGGCTAGACCTAGTGAGTTGAGAAGGGAAAGGAGAAAATCTGTAATGGACAACTCTTTTGGGGAGAATAAATAAAGTATCTGAAAACAAGAAACAACCTCTATTGCATGTAAAATAAGTCGGGATACCTCATCTTCACTGGAAAAGTAAATGCCTAATAAATGATGCCAAAGTGCACATACATAGAATAAAATTGAATAAAAAGGTAAAGTATTGAGAAAGGCTTCCTATGTAGAGAGGTGATGCAGACGACTATGTCGGGGTGTTGAACAGACCTTATAGAAGTAGAGTGACGTTTGTGTCTTTTTGAGGTGATTACACTAGGGTATTGCATAGGCTCGCAGGAAACAAAGAAACACCAGAGACCCACCACAATCCTTATATTTATCAACTCCTGCATTATATCTGGGACCCTATCGAAGTCATTAGTATTTTTCCTCAATTGATGAATTTTATTTAAGCAAACCAAGTCAAGATCATGAGGTGATTTTGATCAATATCAAAATGGTCACTCAGAGACATTAGTGGGACCCATGAGCCCAGAATGAAACTCCCAAAATCCATGAATTCATTTGAAGTGGAGATCAAGAAAATACTTTGAGGTTCTTTCAGTGAATCGCCTATTGCTGTAGTGGCTAAAATAAACCCAAAATTTGTCCTATTTCAAAATTTTGGAGGCCCCAGACTAGCCTTTGGATATTTGTCTTTAAAATTCTATGGCCTCTCTTTCCTCATTTTCATTTTCTAGGTTCTTTTGTGACTTAGGAAAATCTTGGATCATAAATCTTGTTTCAAGTTATCTCTCCTAAGTCACTACTCACATTTGGTGACCCTAACCTAAGCTCTAAGGACGCGACTTGCAACCATTCTCCTTCAAGCCACATGTGAATTTCTCATTGCATTAACTAATTTTCTTAATCACCTAGCCACATGTGGAGAATATAGTGATTATGTGATTTATTATATCATGCAACCTTACAACAAGGAAAACAATGCAACCTACGACTAAGCATGTCCTCACCACGCGATCTTACCTTAAGGAGGTCACATGTGACCACTCTGGTCGCACATTCTACTAGTGACCCCTCTCCTTCCACACTTGTGACTTACTTTATAAACACTTCTCCCTCCCCCCTCTATTTCAGTCTAGAACAATAATATAGCAAAGCACACCTAACTAGAGACCTTGCAACCACCAAGTAAGTAACCCTTCATTTCCTAGTAATTAGTATTTGCAACGTTGGATCTGCCACTTGTCCATTGCCCTTTGTTCACTACCTCTACATATTCCTCTTCTTTCTATCTCACTTCCCCTTCAACTCACCCTAATATATCTAAATTATCAACATCATGGCCATACCTTATGCCTTTACCTGCATTCTAAACATCCTCCCGTTGTATGTCGAACCACACCAATTCCCTTTCATTCCTTTAACTTTGCACTTTGTAGCTAGGGTTCTCCATATTGTTTCCCTTGCTTGATTTATTCAAGCCGAACCCTCTCCCAACTATTTTTCCCTCGAGTTGGTCAAATAAACTCCAACCAATTTTTAATCCTTCTCAATGATGCCCACTAGTCCCTTAAATCCCTGGGATCACTCTAAAAGAGAAAAATTGGTTGCAATTTTGAATCATGTGCATGACCCAAAACTTTGTGCCATGCCCTAGGTCACTAGTAACCTTTGTAATTGCAAGTTGAAAATGGAGTCAAGTAGTATCACTACCACTTGTGACCTGTGATTGAACCCTAATATGCTACTATTATTCCCTTCACCCAAGTTGCAAGATTGCAGTTCGATAGTCATTTACTTACCATCTCACATGGCGACCAATGAGACTATCCCATCTCTGCTACTAATCACATATCAAAGCCATAGCTCGGGAGAATTATTAACTGTTGCGACTTGTGATCAGCCCTTAACCTATGACCAAGAGCTTCTTATCTTAATTGCATAATCGCCGGTCACATCATTTGAATACAGAACATGTCATGACTTGCAACTAATTTTCCCCAAACATGTCTTCTATCACATAATCATGCCATCACATTATTTCAAGTCATATACCTATGCAAACTACGACCATGCAATCTGCTGAAACTGTGACCTGTCCTTGTGAGCTTCTGTACGACCTATCTCACAAACTCAATATTTCTACTTTCTTTGATAACCCAACTCCAGAAAAGTGATCTTTTATTTTTCACCTGTCATATTTTATTTGTGGTTAGTGATTTTATTAATGTTAACCTCATTTTCTTTGGATCACATATTTGAAATAGCACGTGAAGTTGATCTCGATTGTATTAGTATTTCAACATTTTCTCAAGGGATGGTGCCACTGATAGTCAAGAGTTATTACAGAGGTTCAGGATGGAGCTTCACTATGTTGGAAATAATAATGAGAGGGGGGGTCAATCAGTATTATAAACTTACTTTTGTGGCCACAACCACCAGCCTATTAAAACCTGCCTTGATAGCAATTTTGAATGGGTCCCCTAAAAAAGTTGATCTTTCACCTCTCTGAATGATCTTTTTTATCCCAGAGAATTTAACTCATTACCAAGTCAAATCTTCAATGCCTAATGATTAAGCTCCCCTTTTGAAATATCTGCCACATGGTTCATCTCTAACCCTTTCTAGCCCATCATTCATACCCTCCATCGGGACCTTTCAACCCTCAAAAACCTTCTATCGCACCTTATTTCCATTAGAACTCTTTATAATGGAAATGCTTCACAAACATGCATAAATCACCCTTTTTGCTTATCACAATCAACATTGTGCACCGCTCTCTTCTAGACGCAATGGCATTAGTAACCCAAATATATATATTTTGGGTCTGGAGCCATGTCACATATCGCAATTGGCGGGGTCTGGGGCTTATATATAAGGCACACCATTATACTCCAGACCTGACGACATTATCAACCATATTATATATATATCGTGTCTAGAGCCCCGTCGCATATCGCAATTGGCCAACTCCAAGGCTATATATATGACGTGCCACTGTCTACCAAACTCGTTGGCTTTATTAACTGCAATATATATATTATCAGGTCCAGAGCCCCAATCACATATCGCAATTGGTGGAACCAAAGGGTTATATATAAGGCGCGTTGTGATATTCCAGACCCGCCGACAACTATGAATCTGGGTATACAATATTTCAAGTCCGAACTTATGGCCGAACGTAGGTTGTATCCCTGTGTATTCAATAAAGTATTGAGGCCCAGGGTTTTTCGAAGGGAAGCCATCCATTGCGGACCTGCTGGCAGTATTAACATACCTATATCTATATATATATATATATATATATATATATATATATATAATATATATATATATATATATATATATATATATATATATATATATATATAGGATCCGCTTTCCCCAATCACTTATCGCAATTGACAGGGCCCGGGGGGTTACGCAATATGCAAAGGAGCGATATGGTGGACCCGGTGATAATTATATGCCCGTTTCCATAATTTTTCAAGTCTGGTCGTACGGGCCTAACGCGGGTTTTCCCGTGTTTTCTTGTGTATTCGATAAAATGTTGTGGTCCCAACTTTCAAAAGAAATTCATGTAAAGTGAATGGTCTACCTATTGAAGAATTGTCAAGGGATTCTTGAATAATAATGAATATTATGGGCAACGGGAATAGAGGTTATAACAGGTTCAATGGCTTAATAATCATGATTGGGCTACGTTGTGGGATTAATAGAAATGGTGGCTGAAGGCAAGGTTTATGTTTTTTGAACATTTCTGTTATATTTTTTTATATCCATAGCTAATGATTAAATATATTTGCAGGCGAGGATCAAGAGATGAGAGGCAAAATTGAAGCACTCATGGCAGTGCTGATCCCTCAAGATGTCATTTCCTCCATATACACCTCAAAGCATGCCAGATGTGGGATGATGAGCACAACATCTCCAGTTTCTTTCAGGAAATGATAGGGAATGATAGCCACTCCACACAGGTGCAAAGAAATGATACGCAGTCGTTCTCTATTCCATCAACATCCATTCATTCCCCTAGGAAGTAGAACGCTCCAGCAAAGGTGACCTTGACGTGTCAGTAGTTTGACCGACCGTTCTCATCTATATATTTTGATCTATGTAATGAAAAGATGGGAGGTGAAAAGAGGGGAAGACGAAAAGTCATTCAGGGCCGCATAAGTATGACCTCCGGAGATGAGATGAGGGGTTTTTGTTTAGAAAGAACAACTTTGATTTATTATGAATAAGGAAGATTGCTTGGTTGAATGAGAAGCCTTTTGTTTCAGATTTAAGGTCCTTTGCTTTTATATGTTTTGAAACAAGGTGTTGTTGCTGGCATAAATACAAATGTGTTTTGTTTCTGTGCATATTGATAACAATACAACTTATGATTAGCCTTGGTTGTTTGAATGTAATTCTTCATCATAGTTGATTCATAGGCAGTCCCTGATTTGAAACTGTGTTAGACATCAGTTGCAAGCTTTATTTGTATAAAAAGGAATGTGTATACTTGTATGAGTGATTGGATTGCAATTTATATTTGATGTAGCCTTATTCTTATGTGAATCATTGATTGATTCATTTGAACTTGGAATTTACCTATGATGTTTAACCTCTCTTTTGTTATGCTCATGCAGGATAGATTAGGATAGTTAGGACTAGATTAGAGTAGTTAACAGTAGTGTAGATAGGATTTGATACATATAGGTTAGCTGTTTCTTTTGTTGATTTAATTGAAGTCTTCCTCCAGGAAGCAAGCTCTCAACACCTGTAATAGTTCATATGGTCCTTTAAAACCTATTGGAACTAGCCACTCCAAATGAAAGCAGATCTAATTGGGGTTTGTGATCGAGTTAGCTCCCCTTGTTGGTATAGCGAAAATTCGTCGTGTCAACACTTACTAACTTTTTATTTTCATAATCAAATTTATATATGCTACTTCAGTGAAGGGAACTCATGTGTGCATGCAATTGTTCTTAAGGCAACCAACGTATATCCAGTGAACTTATGATTTAGCTAATTCATGATATGTTGATCTTTAATCAGTGCATCAATACTTAATTAACCATTTAAATAGTAAAAATGTACATTAATAACAAAATAAGCAATCACACATAAGCAATCACACATAAGAAACACACATGAACACCAAGATTTAAGGTGGAAACTCAATGCGGGAGAAAAACGACCTGTTGTTTTTGTCTGTCTTCTTTTAATATAAGAAAAACTTGTTTACAATCTTGTACTGATGCAGACTCATACCAGTACGTAGGCACCCACCTGCAGAATGCTACAACCTTTTCTCGTTCTCCAACTTCTATTGGAAGGGAGATACAACACCCTAGCTCTTGTACTAGTCGATATGTTTACTAGTATGTAGGTGTCGGCCTACAGAAGGCTCCAATATTCACTCGTTTTCCAGCTACTACTAGAAGGGAGCTCCAACCCCCCGGCTCTTGTACTAGCCAATATGTTTACCAGTACGTAGCTGCTGGCCTACAGAAGGCTACGACCTTCTCTCTTCCTCGAAGGACCATGTTTCATTAATTTTCAGACTCGATACTCCTTGTACACAACAACACAATATGTAGGCCACGTTTCATCAAATTTTCACATTGGACTTATCAAAAACATTGAAGCTAAAACTCAATCACCACTACAATTCAACCAATCACTAAAAACCCATCAACGCTGAAGCAAATTCACAATCAATCAATCTAAACATTCAGAACACTGTCACCAAAACATAGAGTAGAACCTAGAACTCTACATCAACAACCAGAACCAACTGCAACTTCAAACATCATATCTCATCATGTATACGCTACTTTAAAATACCAAACCAGCATGTATATGTGCCTTCACTAAGGCAAACCAATGTGTATATCTGCAAATACTAACTTAAAACTTCACACTTGTTCCAAACTTCAGTGATACCTAGATCATAACATTTATAAAATAAAACATGCATTAGCAATCAGGTCTAGCCCAACCAATATGAGTTCATTCAATGACAATTCATTTCAGGTCTCATGATCCCGATCCATCATTGAACTCAAGGTGCATAAAATATTTTAGATCATATCATAATCATATCCCTTGTAACATAAAATATACTTAAGATAGAAGTATTCCTAAGAAACCCTTACACTTACACACTTAGCCCTTTGATGTTCTCCTCCTTATATAGTTTTTGGCCTTTCTCAATACCTTGGACCAAAACAACACTTAGAACCTGTGGTATTCTTGGATGGGATCAAATAGTCATTACTCCTCTTAATATTATGGGCGAATACCATGGTATTGACCCTTGGTATTTTTTACTCTTGAATTTCATTTATTTTCCAACTCATACACGCTTTTCCTCTTGTGAAAGTGTGTGCATACGTATATGCCCCTTTTGTTCTGTGGACCCGCGTGTATTGGACAAAGTGAACCAGTGTATACTTCTTAAACCATTCTCTTTATTCAATCTCTGGAGTCTGATTTGTAAACCTTTGTTGTTAACCTGTTACATTATGAATTGTCATCTATGTGATTTTCCATCAAGGACAACACCTGTATCATAATGCCAACACATTAGATAAAAGGGTAGCATGGAAGGGGTCATGGATAGTTGTAAGTTTTAACCTCGTCCAGAAATTACCTGCCTACAAATTCTAAAACACGAAAAATAAAAAATAAGAGAGCATAACACATAAAACACATATACATAGACATTTTCCCCTGGATCCCAAAACCAAGACTACCAGCTTGATTTTTCATTATGTTCCCTTTAGTGTTACAATATATATTTATACATGCCAAAGCATCCAATACCATGGAGCGAAAACCATCGCGTCCAAAACCATGTGCAAAAATCATGCACAAAACCATAGGTAGGTCTTCCCAACCTAATATAGGGTCCAAAACCAAAATTT
>APFE030460507.1:0-12692 GCA_000404065.3 Pinus taeda
GTATAAAATATATATTTTAAATATTAAAAAATTTTATAAAATGTGTATAAAGTTTAAAAAATATAGTATTCATGGAGTATTTTTAATAAATAAAATGTTATTGATATATTCAATAAAAAAATGAATTTAGATTAATTGTGAATGTTGTGTAATAATAGAACGTTAATTATTCACAAGTTCCACCCCTATAATATAATAAGAAATGTTTATGATTCTGGGTAAACTATAAACACTCTTGTAAATATTTATGAATGGTTAAAAATTTGATTTGACTTATATGTTTTTTTTGTGATAGTCTAAATTAAATAGTTTAATTTGTCTAAACTTTAATTTTTATTAATTTTTATATTTAATTTAATAAAGATAGAAGATAGAGGAGAAAAAAATATGGTAAAAAGAAAAGCAGTTGATTAAAAATATATATTAATGAAAGTTGTTTTAAGAGATTAAAATTCAATCTAATTAACTTAACCTATCTAAACTTTAACTTTTATTAAATTTTATATTTAACCAAATTAAAGTGCTAATCTCACAAGCTAATGAAGATTGTCAAATTCTAAAGAGAATGGACAATCATGTAAATAATTAATGAAACACAAAGAGATGATATCAACTACTATTGAAAATGCCAGTGGATCTAGTCATCCATATGTTCATATCCTACCCTCATAATTTAGAAAATGGGAAAGATTGTAAATAATTCAGTGCAAATGCTTACATTATCTTTATCGGTTCTCCTAGGAATATGGGCATCCATTGCCATCGATCACAGAATACAATCTATGTGATAAGGAAAAAAGATTGTCTCATAATTCAATATATATATTCTACATTGTATTTAACACACAAATTGAAAATCTCTATTAACATATAAATTATTTAATGTAGTTGCATTGAACAAGTTCGAATTGCTCATGTCATAAAGCTGTAAGATATACCCAAACTTTGCACAACTCCAGTAAAATACCAAATAATATAATATTTATCATTGATTATAACACATCATTCAAAATTAAAAAGACTAACCATTTGCAATCTGCATAACTATAAAGACCCATGAGAATCCCTCACTATGTAAAACATCCCTAAGTTACAATGAACAATGTTCAATATGCAAAACAAATCCATGCACAAAACCTTATAGACTCATAACACTCTTAAAGCTACGATACATGTTATAGATTCCTAATTTGTAAAGCCAAAACCTTCAACGAGCCATTAAAACCTCGAAAGTGAAGATTAAAACCCTCACAAAAAATAAATAGCATTCCTCTTCAAACCAAAATAAACGAAGCAACAACAACTGGAAAAAACTAGCAGAACCTATGAAAACCCTTTATCATAATAAGAATTGGAAAATATAAATTATAATTGCAGAAGGAAAACTCTCATTTCAACATTGAAAAGAAAATAAAAAGTGTTAATGCAGAAAGGATAAATAGAAGCCTAGACTAAAGAAGAGTTCCTTGAATATACCAACAATTAGAAACTCTTGTCACTTCTCCTACTGTCTGCCAAGAAATTTCAAACTTTTCAAACAATCATATTCCAAAATGTAACATAGCCCACTACTATAGATTCTATAAAGAAAGCAACCAGGTTTCATTTTTTTAATATTTTTTTCGTCGAGAATGAAGCCACGTTTGACACCATTTCATTTGGAATTTTGAATTAAACCCATTTAAAAAATATAATCTAACCCACTGCTATATGGTTAAAAAAAACCAACCACACTTCATCATTTTTTGGTTTAGAATGGAGCCACGTTTGGCACCATTTAAATCAAAAGTCAAACACATTTCAAAAGATATAATGTAAACCCCAGATTGGGGTGCAAGCTAGCAAATTACCACATTAATATGGGATTATTGGTTAGTACTTCCAGGTAAAAAACCACCACCCCTCACACGCTCGACGTGATGCGTATGGTGGCCCTTTCCATGATTGAAGAAACTGCATATAGGAAAGGTGGGAATGGGTAGAAGGGAAGTGTTGGAGTTTCTATGTCCCCCAAAGATAAGTCTAGTGAGTATCAGAGTTGTAATTGCCCCGATTCAGAATCATTTTGATTTTTGTATCCGAGAACTGTGGGTAAGGAGACTGGAGCAGAGGGTTGATTTTGTGGCGACACAAGTAGCAGCATCGCCATTGACTGCACGTGAAGGATTATAGTATGTTATCGACCATCTCTCTTATCTCATTATGTTGCCTTGTTTCGGTTTTCATTTGAGGGAGAGGGTCAAAATCCTAGGGATGGATCATAAGGATGTGGGGGGTTGGGGCCGTAGGTTAGAGGCATGTGTCTACTTCTACTTTCTACTTTTGCAACCGATAGGCACCCTCTCCATCTCACTTTTCTTAGAGATTCTCCTCTCTCGTATGGGAATTTTGATGGCGCTGGGTAGTGGGCATGGTTTTGAAGCATGTAGGTTTGTTTCTAGAGAGTACAGGGGGCTGGGATATGGGGATGTTTGCAAGTGCACCTGCATTATGAGAGGAAACCTTTGTAACATGACCGTGTGCAGTTGGAGGTGGGTTTGTAGAAACCTCAGAAAGAGGGAGAATGAGGAAAATTACTAAGGGAGAGAAGCGTAATATGGAATTGGGATTGGCTATGGCAGGAGGACTCGCAATGGTGGCATTATGGGGCTCAGGGATGAGCATATAGCTATTTTGGGTCCTCTTTCTTCTAACTAGGTGGATAAAAATGGGCATGCTAGCCAGGTTAAGCCAACGACCCGTAGGTAGTTGAACCTCTTTCCCTGGGTTTGGGAAGGAAATGCATGTTGGACCGTTGCTTATGGGGGGCATATTTTATGAGATGTAACCTCTCGTGTAGGTCATGAGCGAGTCCCTTCTATAGAACTTGCCTGCAACCACGAGGGGAATGGTAGTGCAATTGACAGAGGGGTTTTGAAGCTAGTGGGATGGAGCATCACAAACTTACTACGTGTGTGCATGCACTTTGTTGTAATACTTTTAAGTTTAATCAAGTTACAGTTTGCTTCTCTATATAGGACTGGGCCAAAGAGACCATGGCATGACATGCTAAAATTAGAGGCCACAGTAAGAAACCTCGTGCAATAAGGCATGACATAGAACCTGGACCTATGGGTGGTCGATGGGTTGGAATTTTGTCGAAAGGTTAATTAGTTAAGTGATCATCACTTATGAATAGGGAACCAATGAAGATATTTGAAATTTCTTAGAAGAATGGGAAGCAAAATTGAAGCATTAGAGTGAGACGGATACAAAATTGGAGGAATGTAGATTCCTCGTCCTGGACACTGTAAATACAAGAGCTAGAGTCGTCCAATTTAAGCATACCCTCTACCTATACTGGCTGATGAAAATCCTTCTCAGAAAGGTGATGGAGAAAATATTAGTAGGCATGGTAGTCACAGTTGAAGGAATGCCGAATTACAAGAAGGAATTTCGAAAGGTGCAGTTTCAACTACACAAACATGACGTCTGTGGTGACCAAATTAAGTAGCACATACCATGTCTCTTGGTCCAAAGAGAGTTGCCTGGTATGAGTGCGAATGATCTAGCACCAAGGGAATCAACATCAACTTAACAACATGATTAGCCTGCCTACATTCTGATAGTTTTGTTTGTATATGCAGATAGCTTTTAAATTTTTCTATGCAATTATATGTGTGTGTAGAACTCTATAGTATGTTAGTGGACAAGAATCTGAAACTTATATTTCTTGGATAGAAAGACTTAAGATTTTTTCCTACTGGATGACAAATAATGCTAATAGGTGGCACACAAACTTGGTTTCCCAAAGTTGAGGCCACCTAGCAAATTCTATGTAGTGTAAATTTTCTCTATAATTAATGAAAATGAAGGATCTACCAAGCTTAAGAAAAAAAGATATAATGTAAGCCACTACTATATGGTCCAAAGTTAAAAAAGAATGCATCCACGTTTCATCACTTTTTTGGGTTAGAATGAAAAAATGTTTGGCACCATTTAAATTGTAAGTTTTGCATTTTAGAATCTAAACTATTAGCCAAGTTTCAATATTTTTTTCATTTTGAAATTCATTTTTCTCTTATCTTGATATGAGTTTTCACTTTTATCTAATTCTTACAAGTGGTGAGAAGTAATAGGAACAGTAAATTATAATTGCAGAAGGAAAACTCTCATTTCAGCATTGAAAAGAAAATAAAAAGTGTTGATGCACAAAGGATAAATAGAAACCTAGACTAAAGAAGAGTTCCTTCAATATACCAACAATTAGAAACTCTTGTCACTTCTCCTATTGTCTTCCAAGAAATTTCAAATTTTTTAAACAATCATATTCCAAAATGTAACGTAGCCCAATACTACAGATTTTATAAAGAAAGCAACCACGTTTCATTTTTGTAATATTTTTTTCGTTGAGAATGAAGCCAAATTTGAGAGCATTTCATTTGGATTTTTGAAATAAACCGATTAAAAAAAATATAATCTAACACACTGCTATATGGTTAAAAAAAAAAACCATGTTTCATCATTTTTTGGTTTAGAATGGAGCCACGTTTGGCACCATTTAAATCAAAAGTCAAACACATTTCAAAAGATATAATGTAAACCCCAGATTGGGGTGCAAGCTAGAAAATTACCACATTAATATGGGATTATTGGTTAGTACTTCCAGGTACAAAACCACCACCCCCCACACGCTCGAGACGATGGGTACGGTGGCCCTTTGCATGATGGAAGTCACTGCATATAGGAAAGGTGGGAATGGGTGGAAGGGAATTGCTGGAGTTTCTATGTCCCCTAGAGATAAGTCTAGTGAGTATCAGAGTTGTAATTGCCTCGATTCAAAATCAGTTTCATTTTTGTATCCGAGAACTGTGGGTAAGGAGACTGGAGCAGAGCGTTGATTTTGTGGTGCCACAAGTAGCATCATCTCCATTGACTGCATGTGAAGGATTATAGTATGTTATTGGCCATCTCTCTTATCTCATTATGTTGCCTTGTTTCGGTTTTCGTTTGAGGGATAGGGTCAAAATCCTAGGGATGGATCATAAGGATGTGGGGTTTTGGGGGTGTAGGTTAGTGGCATGTGTCTACTTCTACTTTCTACTTTTTCAACCAATATGCACCCTCTCCATCTCACTTTGCTTAGAGATTATCCTCTCTCGTATGGGAATTTTGATGGCGCTGGGTAGGGTGCATGGTGTTGAAGCATTTAGGTTTGTTTCTAGAGAGTACAGGGGGTTGGGATATGGTGATGTTTGCAAGTTCACCTGCATTATGAGAGGAAACCTCTGTAACATGACCATGTGCAGTTGGAGGTGGGTTTGTAGAAACCTCAGAACGGGGGAGAACAAGGCAAATTACTAAGGGAGAGAAGCCTAAAAGGGAATTGGGAATTGGGAGAGAAGCCTAATAGGGGCTCAGGGATGAGCAGATACCTATTTTGGGTGCTATTTCTTCTAACTAGGTGGATAAAAATGGTCATGCTAGCCAGGTTACGCCAACGACCCATAGGTAGTTGCACCTCTTTCCCTGGTTTTGGGAAGGCAATGGATGTTGGACCGTTGCTTATGGGGGGCATATTTTATGAAATGTAACCTCTCGTGTAGGTCATTAGTGAGTCCCTTATATGGAACTCAGCTGCAACCACGAGGGGAATGGTAGTGCAATTGACAGAGAGGTTTTGGAGCTAGTGGGATGGAGCATCACAAACTTACTACCTGTGTGCATGCACCTTGCTGTAATACTTTTATGTTTAATCAGGTTACAGTTTGCTTCACTATATAGGACTCGGCCAAAGAGACCATGGCATGACCTCCTAAAATTAGAGGCCACAGTAAGAAACCTTGTGCAACAAGGCGTGACACAAAACCTGGACCTATGGGTGGTCAATGGGTTGGAAGTTTATCGAAAGGTTAATTAGTTCAGTGATCATCGCTTACGAAGAGGGAACCAATGAAGATATTTGAAATTGCTTAGAAGAATGGGAAGCAAAATTGAAGCATTAGAGTGAGACAGATACAAAATTGGAGGACTGTAGATTCCTCGTCTTGGACCCTAGAAATACAAGAGGTGGAGTTTTCAGATTTAAGCATACCCTCTACCTATACTGGATGATGAAAAGCCTTCTCAGGAAGGCGATGGAAAAAATCTCAGTAGGCATGGTAGTCACACTTCAAGGAATGTCGAATTACAAGAAGGAATTTCGAAAGGTGCAGTTTCAACTACACCAACATGACATCTGTGGTGACCAAATTAAGTAGCACTTGCCATGTCTCTTGTTCCAAAGAGAGTTTCCTCGTATGAATGCCAATGATCTAGCACCAAGGGAATCAACATCAACTTAACAACATGATTAGCTTGCCTACATTCTGATAGTTTTGTTTGTATATGAAGATAGCTTTTAAATTTTTCTATGCAATTATATATGTGTGTAGAACTTTATAGTATGTTAGTGGACAAGTATCTCAAACTTATATTGCTTCGATAGAAAGACTTAAGCTTTTTTCCTACTAGATGAAAAATAATTCTAATAGGTGGCCGACAGACTTGGTTTCCCAAAGTTGAGGCTACCTAGCCAGTTCTCTGTGGTGTAAATTTGCTCTATAATTAATGAAAAAGAAGGATCTACCAAGCTTAAGAAAAAAAGATATAATGTAAGCCACTACTATATGGTCCAAAGTTAAAAAAGAATGCATCCACGTTTCATCACTTTTTTGGGTTAGAATGAAAAAATGTTTGGCACCATTTAAATTGAAAGTTTTGCATTTTAGAATCTAAACTCGTAGCCAAGTTTGAGTATTTTTTTCATTTTGAAATTCATTTTTCTCTTATCTTGATATGGGTTTTCACTTTTATCTAATTCTTACAAGTGGTGAGAAGTAATAGGCACAGTAAATTTTTAATCATCATTTAGTAAAAAAATATTTTAAACCATAGTCTTGGTATCTTTCAATTTAAACCATAGTCTCAAAATGATTAATTTAAAATTTCAATTTAAACCATAGTCTCAATTGATTAACTTAAAAAATGATTGAAATGACAAATTCCAATAAAAAGAATTAAAAATGAAAAATTTAAATACAAAAGATTAAAATCATTAATATAGAATCACATAAATTAAATAATAATAATTAGTTTACCAGTTAAAAAATAATAATGTTTTTATGGTAAGTTGTAGGTTTTCAATATATTTGAGAAATATATTTTATTTATTCGGTTGATATTTGATATATTGAAATTAAAATAAATTGAAAAAATCAAGGAAAACAAAATACTTAAATGTTTAATGAATAAATATAATTTATATGTGCATTAAAAATAAATAAATATATATTTAAATAAACAAAAATAATATTTTTATATTTTTCATAAAAATAAAATACAAGAAAAATAGACAAAACAAAAACAGTGCAAACAAATGCAAATGAAGATGAATAAAAAGAACCACAAAACGAACACTGGAAAATCAAGAAAGGATTTTAAAAAATGGAGATGAATAAAAGAACCAGAAAGCGAACACCGGAAAATCAATAAAGGCTTTTAAAAAATGGAGATGAATAAAACTAACCAGAAAACAAACCACAGGAAATCAAGAAAGTACAAAAAGAAACGATGAATAAAACGAACTAGAAATGAAACACCGAAAAATCTAAACGAACTAGAAAATGAAACACCAGAAAATCAAGCCATGACAAAAAAGCCAATGAGGTTGCTTGATAATAAAGTGAAAAATCAAAGAAAAGGATTCTAATCACAAAATTAAGGAAGCAAAATGATAAATCATTTTAAGCACAAGAAAGCACAAAAGGTAGTGACCTTGCAGTTATAACGAAGCTAAAAAGCTTGAGAGAAAGGCAAAGAGACTAAGGATTCTCAAAACAAGAGCCATTACAATAGCTTGCGTAGAGGTCATACAACCACTACAATTTCTTTACAATAGCTTGCGTAGAGGTCATACAACCACTACAATTGCTTTAATGCATTCTTAAAGGCGTTAACGTGTATGCATCTGTGTGTTTAGATGTTCATGAATCTATTGTAATGTCCTTGACGCATATGCATCTGTGTGTTTAGATAGGGATGGCGCTCGTTCTTCGTCCATTGTATGCAATGCTGTTTATTTGGCCAAGCGATAGAATATTCTGTCGTTGACGCATATGCATCTGTGTTTAGATGGGGATGGGGCTCGTTCTTCGTCCATTCTGTGCAGTGCTGTTTATTTGGCCAAGGGATAGAATATTCCGTGAGTGTTTTGAGAATTAAATCAACAGAAATCTATTTCAACAGTTAAATGAACAGTAATGGAAGACTTTAGAGTTAAATTCCTTGATCTATTTCGATGATCTACGCCTCCTATTTTATACTAGGTCATTGCTCATGTGGAAATTGGTCATCTTTCAATAAATCTACCATTTCAAACGATTTCGATGGACTTTCAAATTGTGACTTGGAACAAATATGACTTAACTCAATTCCTTGCACCTTCTTCTTATCGCTCAAAATTGAGGTTCTGTTGTTGTTAGAGTCTAAGATTCTGTTATTGAGGCAAATGTACGCAAATTGTTTTTACAAATTCAATAGGCATCTACTTTTACAAAACTAAATGCAATTTGTAGATTCTTATATTTGGTCTAGTTTTCTTTAAGCCTATTTAATTTTATGATATTAAGACTCTCGAGTTGTTTAACTTGCATCTTTGTCATATCTAGATTTCTAATTTTAGGTAGCTTTTCGTTATACTCAGAAAAGATTTCTTGATTTTAGTTTGCTTTTATTTATATTTTACCTAGTGACTCTTGTTTTTGTTCATTTCAGCATTGATTTCTTGATTTTAGTTTGTTTTTATTTATATTTTAACTAGCCTTGTTCACCATGAAACCCATTTAGTTTATTACTACTCATGCCTTGTTCTGCCCCACTCTCTCAATGCTCCACTCTCTAAATCCATCACGTTTAAAAATTAGATTTATGATTTAAGTTTTAGGCTTAGGAGGGAGAGAGGCAGGGGGCAATGGTGATATAGAGAGAAATAGAGGGATAGGGGTGAATGGGAGAGAGATGATTGAGAGAGATGGAGCCTTACCTAGCCTATCTAGACTAGACTAGCTTACCAGACCCACGAGACCTAGCCTAGCCTAGCTTAAACTTGCCAAGCCTATCTTAGCCTAACCTAACCTAACCTATCCTAGCTTAACCTAACATAGCTTAGCCTAGCCTAGCCTTTCCTAGCCTACATAGCCTACAGGACCTACTAGGCCTACCTAGACTACCTAACCTAACTTATCCTAACATAACCTAAGCTAGCCTAACCTAGCCTAACCTAGCCTTGCCTAGCCTACCTTACATAAGCTAACCTAGCATAGCCTAGCCTAGCCTTGCCAAGCCTAGCCTTGCCTAGCCTATCCTAGCCATGCCTAGCCTAGCCTTGCCTAGCCTAGCCTAGCCTAGCCTAGCCTAGCCCTTCCTAGCCTAGCCTAGCCTAGCCTTGCCTAGCCTAGCCTTGCCTAGCCTCTCCTAACCTACCCTTACCTAGCCTAGCCTAGCTTAACCTAGCCTAGCCTTCCCTACCCAAACCTAACCATTACTAGACGACCGTAGCCTAGCCTATGTTAGTTTAAGCTAGCCTAGCGTAGACTAACCTAGCCTATCCTAAACTAGCTGAACCTAACATAGCCTAACCTAGCCTAATCTATCATGGCCTAAATTACCCTAGCATAACCTAACCTAGCCTATGCTAGCCTACCCTATCCTAGCCTAGACTAACCTAGCCTACCTTCGGCTAGCATATCCTAGTCTAGCCTACCCTATCCTATCCTAAGTCTAGCATTTCCTAGCCTTGCCTTGCCTAGCCTAGCCTAACCTAAGCTAGCATGGCTTGGCTTAGCCTAGCCTAGCCTAGCCTAGCCTAACCTAACATAAGCTACCCTAACATAACCTAGACTAACCCATCCTAACTTAACATAGCTTACTATATCTTACAGTAAACTATTCTATTCCAACCTACTCTAGAATATTTTAACCAAACTTACCATAGCCTAGACGAACCTATCCTACCTAACCATGTATAGCATAGCGTACCATAGTCTACCCTAGCCTAGCCTAACCTAGCTTCACATAAACTAGCCTAGACTAACCTAACCTAGCCTAAACTAAACAAGCCTAGCTTAATCATGACTAACCTAACCTAGCTTATCCTAGTGTAGCTTAACCTAACCTACGTTGGCCTAATCCATCCTAGTTTATCCTAGCTTAAACTAACCTACCCTAACCATACCTATCATATCCTAGCCTAGCTTAGACTTACGTAACCCGAACTACTTAGGCTACTGAACCTAACCTAACCTAACCTTGTATACCTAACTTACCTAGCCTACCTAACGTATCCTAACCAAGCCTATCTAGCCTATGAGACCTACCTAGCCTAACTAACCTAATTTATCCTAACACAACCTAACCTAGACTAGCCTAGCCTAACCTAGATTAACCTAGCCTAGCTTAGCCTAACCTCCCCTAACCTATCCTAACTTAACATAGCATAGCCTAGCCTAACCTCCCCTAATCTAGCCTAACCTAGCATAAAACCTAGTTTAGGCTAACTAACGAACCCTACCTAACCTACCCTAGCCTACCCTAGCCTAACCTTGCCTAGCCTAATCTGGCCTAACCTAGCCTAGCCTAACTTAGTCTAAGCTAGCATACCCTAGTTGAACCTAGGTCATCCTAGCCTAACTGAACCTAACTTATCCTAGCCTAGCCTAACCTAGCCTAAACTAGCCTAACCTTTACTAGCCCAACCTAGCGTAGCCCAACCTAACCTAGCCTAACCTTGCCTAGGCTAGCCTAGCCTAAGGTAGCCTAGGGTAGCCTAGCCTTGCCTAGCCTAAGCTAGGGTGACCTAGCTTAGGTTAGCCTAGTTTACTGTAGCTAAGCCTAACCGTATATAGACTAGCCTAACCTAACCTAACTTAGCCCAACCTTACCTAACCTAGCCTAGCCTAACCAACCCTAACCAAACCTAACCTAACCTAGCTGAGGCTAGCCTAGCTCAACCTAAGCTAAGCTAGTGTAGCCTGAACTAGCATATCGTAGCCTAGCCTAGCCTAGCATAGCCTAGCCTAGCCTAGTTCACCCTACCTAACTTAACCTAACCAAGACTACCTAGCCTAATGAAGATACCTAGCCTAGACTACCTTATCTAACCTAGCCTAGCCTAGCCTAACCTACCCTAGCCTATCCTAGCCTAGCCTAGCGTAACTTAGCCTAGGCTTCCCTAGCGTAACCTAGCCTAGCCTAGCCTACACTAGCCTAACCTTCACTCACCTAGCCTACCCTACCCTAGCCTTGCTTGGCCTAGTCTAGCTTAGCCTAAGCTAGCCTTGCCTAGAATAATGTACCCTAGCCTAACTGAGCTTAATCTAACCTAGCCTAGCCTAACCCAGCCTAGCCTAACATATCCTAAACTAGCCCAACCTAGCCTTGCCTAAGCTAGCCTTACCTAATCTAACCTAACCTAGCCTAGTGTAGCCTAAACTAACCTAGCCTACCTTAACCTAGCCTATCCTAACATAGCTTAGCCTAGCGTAACCTATCCTAGGTTAACCTCCCTAGCCAACGCTAACCTAGACTAGCTTGGCCTAGCGTAACCTATCCTAGATTAGCCTGCCTAGCCAACGCTAACCTAGACTAGCTTGGCCTAGCCTAGCTTAACCTAACCGAGCGTAGCATAACCTAGCCTTGTGAAGACTAACCTAGCATGGCCTACCTTAGCTTAAGCTAGCCTAGCCTAGCCTACCATATCCTAGACTAGCCTAAACTAGCTTGAGCTAGCGAGGCCTATCATAAACTAGCATAACCTAGCGTAGCCGAACCTATACTACCCTGAACTAGCCTAACCAATCTTAGCCTAACCTAGCCTAATCTATCCTAGACTAACCAATCCTAGACTAACTTAGCTTATCCTAACCTAGCCTAGTGTAACCTAACTTAGGCTAGCCTAGCCTAGCCTAGCCTAGCCTAACCTAACCTAACGTATCCTAGCCTAGCGTAGGTTAACCTCGCCTAACGTAGCATATCCCAGCTTGGCCTGCCCTAGCTTACCTTAGCCTAGCCTAACCTAGCTTGGCCTTGCCTAGCCTAGCCTAGCCTAGGTTAACTTACCCTAGCAAAGCCTAGGTTAACCTAGCATATCCTATCATAAAGTAGCCTAAGATAACTTAACCTAACCTAGGCTAACCTAGGCTAATGTATGCTAGCCTGGACTGGCTTAATGTACCATGGCCTAGCCTAACTTAACCTATGCTAGCCTATCCTAGCATATCCTAGACTAACCTAGTTTGGCCTACTTTAGCTTAATTTAACCTAGCCTATCCGAAGATATCCTAACCTATCCTAGCCTAACCTAACCTAACATAGCCTAGCATAACCTAGCACAGTGTAATCTAGCCTAGCCTAGCCTAACCTAACCTAATGTAGCCTAGCCTAGCCAAGCATAATCTAGCCTAATCTAGCCTAGCTTAACATAACCTTCCCTAACCTAGCCTAGACTAGGCTAACCTAGCCTACCTTGGGCAAGCCTATAATAACCTAGCCTAGCCTAACCTAGCCTAGGTGACCTTGGCCCAGGTTAACCTAACCTACCCTAGCCTCACCTAACCTAACCTAACCTATCATAATCTAGCCTAGCGTAATGTAACCTAGCCTAACCTAACTTAGCC
>APFE030460511.1:0-22231 GCA_000404065.3 Pinus taeda
TCCTCGCCCATTGCACCCTATATAAGGCATACAAAAGTATGCATTGCACCCTAGCAATGTACCACTCAATATGCATCGCAATTTTCCAGTGGAGCAGTCAATATGGTTCAATTTAGGCAATTTCTGGATGGTTTCTTAGATGGAACTTTTGGGGAATGATGTATTCAGATGACTATGTTCCTTTAGGGTATGAAACAACTCTTTTAGGGGTTGATGAGCCCTTATACATCAACATATAAGTTTGAGGTTGATGTGCCCAAATATGTCTATAACACCTAGTACCTTGGCTCATAAAAATCCAAATCAATATACAAGAGCTAATGAGCAGTTGCAAATTTTGTAAAGAAGCAAAGATGCCTATGAAGACCAAAGGGTGAAGACCCCTTTTCAAAATGTAGTCATGGAAGAAGAGAATTTTCATGAAGATGATGAGATCCATTGTATGGAAGAAAAAGACAGTGCTCCTTTTTTAACCTTAGCTACCTATGAAAAGTCATTATTCAATGACCAGATCAGCGAAGAGTGGGACGGTGAAGCTATTCTACAAACTGAAGATCAACACAAATATAATCTGAGGTCAAAGATGAATAATACCAAGGAAAATCCTATTGAAAGAGTTTTTGTCCTTGTAGAACAACGGACTAATAAGCATAAGAAACTAGCAGTTGATCCTATCATCCTCAAAGCTCCAGCTCATGAGGTAAGAGGCCTTAACAAGTCTCCTTCTCCTTTCAGTTTTCAATCAGAAATTCAGAAGCTAAGAATACTATGCCTCTGATTGAACTAGTGAAGAATGAGTCCTTCAAGAAATATATCCTTGGGGCCCTTGAGCCTAAAGCCATCCAAGCCTCCACTAACTATGTAAATCTATAATATGACCAACCAATTGTTATTACAAGCCCAATGATTGAAAATTAAGAAGACAAATCCCCATCATTCTATGTCTCTCTGACTATTCATGGAAAAATCCTTCGCAATTTCCTTCTGGACACTGGAGCCAGTCATCATCTAATGCTCAAATCTGTCATGGATAAATTGGGTCTCGACATTAGCAAGCCTTATCATGACCTATATTATTTTGACTCAAGAAAGGTGAAATGTCTAGGATTAATCAAGGACATGGCCATCACTTTGCCTCAGCTACCCATGAAGAGCATGATGATGGATATTGTGGCAATAGATATACCCCCCAAGTTTGGCATGTTGTTTTCCAAAGGTTGGATCAAGAGATCAGGTGGAACATTGCAAAACAATTTGTCCTATGCTACTGTCCCAGTTTTTGTTGGTCAAAATAGGAGATTGTTCAGAGAGGCTCAGTTGGCTTATATTATCAGCAATGAAAGGAATCCCACTAATCATCCCATCTATGTTGTAGACACTGATTTTGGAGCTTGTTTTATTAAGATTGGAGGATCTTAGTTGGCCTCCATGCAGGTTAAAAAACTAGTTGGCCAAATCACAAAGGAAGCAGGCTCACAAATTTGGGACATGTTCTTTGATTGGGCTGGCTCTAAAGAAGTTGTAGGAGTAGGTGTAATCCTTGTGTTCCCCTCATAGGAATGCATTCATTCATCTTTCATATTAACCTTTTAGGTCAAAAAAACCTTCCAAGAAAAACATCCAAGGCCAAAAGCATACAAAGATGAGGTGAAATATAGACTGGTGAATGTCACTAATCCCTAATATGCAAACTATAAAATGTTTATTGATATATTTGTAAAATTATTCAAATTTATAATGATTTTATATATAGTCTGTATATAATGTTAGCAATTTTTAAGGTAAAATAATTTTATATTCTAAAATTTGAGCGAATAATATTTTATGAAAATTGGAAAATGGCGAACCTTTTTGTGGAAAAATCATGGAAAGTTAGTGCACTGGGAAAATATTAGCCCCTAAAATTTTCCATGCATATATCACAATGTGTTCATACTCAAGATCATGTAAGTCAACCTTTACATGTTTCACCTCTAACTTGACCTCTTCCACTTGTATTTTGGGGCTCCCAAGTCCCACTTACCCAACCTCTTCAATTTGTCTTACAACCTGGTGAGCACCAGTGTTGCAGCAATAATGCTGCAACTCCTAGGCTGCCTTCTTTACTCTTATCAACCTAGTAGTTCGTAACAAACTTGGAAGCATCGACGTTCTATGCACAAGTACTACTTCTCACTGCAGGTTGTCACTTGGTCAGCCAGCACAAGATCACTAGGAGCTAAAGCTAATTTCTATGAAATCTAGAAGAAGCTCTATATGTGATGAAAGGAAAGAAAGATTACTCTATAGATGCTATCTTAACTGCAGAAAGGAGAAAGGCTAAAATGTAAAGAAAACCTAGTAAACCCTAATTAACCAACTGATTCTACTTTTGCAGAAAGCACTATGAAAACAATGAAAGGAATTCCATTACCTACTCAAGGAAGTAAACAACATCTGACTATGCTATTTTTGGAAGTAAATAAGAAGAAAACATATTTTTGGATTTTTATTTATTTTTATGTGAATTTGACATGCATGTAATTTATTGTGTGTGAGTGTGGCAGTGAATAGGTGGCATTGATGATCCAGGTGGATATTGGTGGCCACCCACTAATTCCACTTGGATCCCCTCTAGTGCTTATTTCAGTTTTTTCAGTTTCCTTAATTATAGCACAACTTACTATTTTTAGCAATTTTTCGAGTCCTAAACTTCCGGAGCTGTTTTGATGCCCTAAACGATGTTTTTTGGGAAATCTACTGCCAATTATATTTTTTGCCAAAAAATCATCTTTTGTTTCATAATCCTCGGAGAGATCTTTCCAACAGGCTATCATGAGTGTCAAACGGAGTTAATATGACCAATTCGCGACCTCGGGAAGTTGATGTACCAACTTACCTGAAAACGGGGCCCACAATTTGGCATTTCATCTTCTAGGGTTAGGTTTTGGAATGTGAAGGGTTTTCCACTGTTTCTTAACAATAAATAGGCCTTCGAGCCTCATTGTAACACAATTCAGCGGCATGTAGCGACCACATCTCTTCTCAGAGATAAGCTACCATCGCCCTAGCTAGTTTATTTCCACTTCTGTTTGTCAGCACCTTTCAATATTTTACAGTAATGAAATGAAGTATTATTTCCGCGGCATATCTGTCTTTATGGTTATCTCTGTATTTTATCGTGTTTGTGTTTAAATACGAATCAATTGAAGGGAGGTTTTGGGACTTAAGAGGATATAGGATGGTGCGGATGGGCCCTGGGAGGTCTTAGGTGGCCTTTTGGAGGCGTTTCCCACACTCGGCCATCAAAAGAAAGCCTACAAGAAAATCTACAGGAGGACACAGGAAATCTACAGGAGGAAAACAGGGAAACTACAGGAGGCTTACAAGAGGAGGCCAAGAGAAGTTCTCACTATTTTGAGGATGTAAGAGTGGGTGAAAAAGGTGGATGAAGATTGGAACGAGGTGTTAGGGTGCCTAAGGTCTACCATGAACCACTAGGAGAGAGAAAGATGATTAGGTTTGCTCAAGGAGTGAGGTAGAAGTTCTAGGAAAAATGCAGAAAACTAAGGCAGAATTTAGGTGAGGTTTGGGAGACCAATAGGGCATGGATCAGATGGAGGCTGTGATTACTAATAAGCGAGCCTACTATTGGAAGATATATGCTATATAAAAACTGACAATCAACCAAGGAAATTAGGCAACAAGTGAAATGAATGCATTTAGGAAAAAAAATAGAGTTTTGCACAAAAAGAGTCTAAACTATGATCTATCAAAGGAAATGTTGAGAACTACTGTAGGAAAAGAAAGCATGAAAGAAGACTATTGCAAATCAGGAAATGAACTTGATGAAGAATATCTAAAGCAAGGCAAAGTTGGACTCTTAACCTACTAAAAAGTTGCAAACACTAGAAGCCCTATGAAGGAGGAAAATCTGTATTTTTGGGGAAGCAAGAGGGTCTTTGCCTCAAATCATAGTCCCAAAGGGAGGAGGAGAGGCAAAGGCAGTGTTGCTAGCATTTTAATTCTTTGTTGATAATTGGTTATCCTACTGCAGAAAAGCACAAATGGAAGAAAACTACTAAATTATCAAAAACAACCTATTCTTAACCATAAAAGAAATATATCTAACAAACAACTAATCTACAAACTGAAACAAAGCATACAAATACAAGTAAAGTGGAGCTTGGATGCTTGGATTGGGCCCTAACCCAGGAGCTTCAGCCCTCTGAGGTAACTTAGTGCTACCTCAAAAACGATTCCATCTTTATTTTTAGAACAATAGTAAGATTACTTGAAACTATCACAAAATAATAAGCTCGAAATTTGAGCAGAGTTTACATAAGAAAAATCCAACAAAAATCAGACCCTAGTGAGGCCCTAGGCCCCTTTACTTATACAAATGAAGCTACTAACAAATTCCTTAAAATCAGGGAGGCTTGGCTCCCAAAACTCGAGATAATCATCAATCATCCTCCACTCGCTCGGCTGCCTTCTAGTGCATGATTCGGCTGCTTGTACTCCATGCTAGATGAAGGGGAATTCAAAGTGAGGAGTAATAAATGAGGGGGATTCCCTCCTATAAGTCCTCTCCTCTATCCACTTCGAGTTATTGCTGCCATTTGACCAATTGATCCTTGACTTAAACTTCGAAAATCATCAATAATTTGCATTAAATACATGTTGTACCACATGACACAATAACTAACTCAACTCACTCTGTAAGAATAAATATAATAAAAAAATCATATAATAAGCTAAGAGAATGGTTGGTTTGACTAGGTTGGGAGGTAAAATGAGCCCATATAGCTACCCATTTATGAGGCTCATCATCACCCTCCTACTGAAAGTGTTGCTAATCCTCTGAGCAACTTAATAAATCTCCTCATCTTTTATGGCCTTGGTGGCCTCCCTAGCATCCCAGGCTTCTGATGTGGTTTTTTCTTCTTTACCATAGAATCCTACCTTCATGTCTATCTCCTTCCACTATTCTTCCTCTTATTCTTTCCTTCTACCTTCCAACATGCCTAGCAGAAGTGGGGGACTTAGTTTGAAGCCAATTTAGTTGACCTTCAGCCTCTCCATGGAGTGCTTGTACATTGGCACTCTTTTCAATGCCTCCTTCAGCCTCATGGGGGAATGATATTCTCTGATTTGCAAACTTTGTGGTAAGGTGTTCAATATCCTCATGCATGCATGCACATAGTCATCCCCAAGAAGCCTTTGCATATCCTCAAAGTATACAATGGATTATGCCTGATTGGTGAGATATCTGGGGGAAATCTAAGGGTCATTGGCAAGTAGGTTGTGTGTGCTGATGAGTGCCATAAGATATAATGGCTTATCTCTTATCATTTGTGGCTCATTATGCTCCTTTATCATCAATATTTTTATTTCTGCTGCTCTCAATTCTTCATGGTTCATCCATGAGGCCATGGCCATTAATTGTAGGTCCCCTAGCTTGGCATTGGGATCCCACACATTCATCTCTATGAGGCCCATGTTGTGTAGGTAGAATTCTGCCATCTTTACCTTATCTTCTGAGGTGCTTTGGTCATAGAGGTCAACAAACTACCTGTAGTCTTAGAAAGGCATTGTGCCTCTTTTTTCCAAATTCTTTATCTAGAATTGGAACCATTGGTCCTTGAGATAGAGGCGATAGGATTTGGCTAGTGTTCTACATTGTAATGCCTCGATGGATAAGCTAGCCATGCATTCCAGCTAGGTCTCTTTCTCTTGCAGCTACCTCCTTAGCAATTCGTTTTCAGTTTCAAGGTGGCTTCTTGTAATTGCTTCACTGTCTCTGAGAGCACTCAACTCTCTTCCGATTTCCTTGAGTCTATTTTCCATATGGCCAATGTCCTCAACTCCTTTGGACTTGGCTATCTGCATCCACCTATGTGTTTTGATTCTTTATTTTTTCAACTCGAAAAATAGTGGAACTGCAAATGTCTGTGGGATAATCTGTCCTCCCTTAAGTAGATTGTATAGGAGGCAAGACTAGGCTGGGGATTAGGTTCTTGTATCTCTTGTGCTTCTTCCTTTACCTGTGGCTATCCTTCCTTTCTTTTCTCAAGCTTTTGGGTCTCCTGTAGTTTTGACAGTTTCTCCTATAGAACTGTCTAAGCCTCCTATAAGACTATTTTTGGGTCCTGTAGTACTACCTTTTCCTTCCATGTGGAAGATCTAGGAGTCCCCCTTTCATACGTTATAGGTGTCTTGGAAGGGGATTCTTTCCCTTTGGTAGAGGTTGAATCTTCAATGATAATTGGCACTTTTGAAGAGGGTTGCGGTTTGCCTGATTTGATTCTTGTTCTCTTCCTAGCCCTAAGATACATGGGGGTCTATCCTTTCTTCTTTTTCTTTGGCTTGATTGGTGTACTAAGGGGAGTAAAGGTAGTTTTTGCCTCCCTTTCTAGAGTCTCAAGGGATTCTTTTCCTTGTTCTGCCTTATCTGCTTCTTTTTCTCCTTCCTCTGTCTCTTTCTCTGTCTCTTTTTCAATCTCTTCCTGTTCTGTTTCTTTAGCTTTCTCCTCCTCTATTTCAGTTCCCTCCTCCTTCCTTCCTTGTTCTTCTATGGCACCAGTGGCTTCACCTTCTCCCATTGTTGTTCTTCCTCCTCACTATCAGTAGGATTGACATCATAGGTTAAGGGCTTTATGTCATCCTCAGATATGATGTTTCGAAAAACTTCCCATGCTATAGGGAGTGTAAAAGTATGGAGGGCTTCCTCTAATAGGATTTTGATCAAGCCATGGTGAGATAGTTGCTTTGAATTTCCTACTTGCACCTTGGTGCTGGAGTCAATGAGGGACTACAGGAGGAAGTAGGGGATACTGAGTCTTTGAGGTGCTGGAGTGTCCATGCCATACCTTAATTCATGGAGGGTTCTAAAGTGATAACCATAGACAATGTTGTACCTCCCCTCACAATAAATGTATTTGACTATTTGGTAGCTAACCTCATCCTAGGGATATTGTATGCTAGCCCTTCTAATACAATTTTTATATTCTATAGGGGTTTCATTGTTTTTGAAAAAGCTTCTCTTGGTAGCCTCGCCAATTGGTTTCTCATCCTTACTCCAAGGCAGCCCAAGAGGAAGGCTAGTGAACCTACTGATAAATTCAAGGGTTATCTCCACGGAAAGACCTCTAAAGGTGATAGTGGCATGAGTTCTTGAGTGGGGTAACAGAGAGAGAAAACTATTGGGTAATTTCCTCATCAAAACCTTGGAATTTCTCACAGAAATTCATCTAGTTTGCCCTTGTGAAGATGTTCACCATTTGTGGATGTGCATGGAGACTAGTGGAGCTGGTGTGCTCCTTTCTCATAAAGCCTCCTGTCATATTATCTATACTCTTTTGAAAAAACCAAATATGGAGATGGAGACAAAGAATTTTGAGAAAAACAGAGAAACAGGGAAGACTGTGTTTTTTTAAATAAGCATAATTCTTCTTATTATTATTATTATTATTATTTAATGTATTTTATCCTCTCCTAAAGACTTTATTTCCTCCTCAAATTGAACCCAATTATTTCATATATTGATATTCAATAGGGGGCATGCATGAACCCTACCTCTTTAGACCAAAAATCATGCAAAAAATCAAGTTTTCTCCATTCAAAACGACTCACTGCCCCTCTTGTAGAAGCTCGTTGTCCCTCTTGTAGAAATTCCTATAGGTGCCCCTGTAGAAAACTTGTAGGTGCTCCTATCAAAAATATCGAGAGTAGGAATGTGGGAGAGATTGATGGAGGATTATGGTTACGAGGTTGTGGGGGCACAAGGAGATTGATGTAGCCGAGTTACGAGGAGAGAATGAAGGAAAAGGTGGTGATAATGCTTGGGAAGGAGTACTTATTACCCTTTATGGATATTTTCGGTGATGAGGGGTGAGCTAACAAGGTATACCTTGGCCATGTTCAGACCGTTGGTCCCCACCTACTTGGTTATGATGGCCTCTCCTCGTAATCATCTCCCATTATTGCATCGGAGTTTACACCGCCTCCACTACCCATCCTTGGCATCTTGTGGAGTTGAATGTGTGCACGTGTGGGTGACATCTTAGATGAGTGGAGTCGACTAGATGAAGGTGGCTAAGATAACTGGTCACCTTTCCCTCATTCAACCTCCACCATCTCATTGCTTTTGCATGACCTGTAATTACACAAATGCAAATAGAGGAGCGATTTAGTTACTTACCTATGATCCGAATTTATTTGTTGTGAGGTGTTGTGGCTCTCTCTGTTGCATGTCTTTACTTATTTTGATGCATGTTGTCTACCTGCCGATGTGTGGTTATGTGGTTGTGTAGGTTCTTCTCTGGCTAGATCTGAGCTTCAGGTGCCTTCTCAACCTTCATGTTTGCACTCTCTTGCTGTTGGTGTTGGATTTTAATGGGATCAACTGCTACAGGAATTCCTACAGGAGCTCATGTAGCTGCTTCTCCCCTTGAAAATTTAGCTTCTCCCTTTGCTTGGAGATTTGAGGATTATGCTAGAGGTGTAGATAAACATGGAAAGGTAGTAGGTAGGCTTCAGGTGAGGTTGATGGTGCCTTTTCCTCTCTTTTTTTTTTTTTATTTTTTGTTTTTTCTTTAAACTGAAATTGTTTTTCTGTGTTTTTCTTGGACATGAAGAAAAACGATGCTTGGTGTGTGATGTAGGTTTGGAAATGATGGCAAGGAGGTTTGTAGACTGTAGGATGGATTATAGGTCCTTCATGAAGCTTCTTTGTCCTTTAAACTACCTTTCTTAGCCACTTCTGGCTCTCTGTAATTCCTACAGGAGCCTCCTGTAGAAAACACAGTTTTTGAAAAAGAGGTATAGTAGGGTGAAAGAAATGCCAAATATGATGGAGGAAGGTGTGGAGAAGGTGAGATGGATGCTGGTTTGAATGTCAAGGTCCCCTTGGCACCTTCTTACTCTCCCTATAGTCCCCCTGCAAACCTGCAATGCAACAAAAATTCATTCTTTTTTTTCTCTTTTTTTTGTTTTTTTCTTTGTTTTTTTTGGAAAACAACTAGGGTGCCTAAGAGAGATTTTCACCTTAATTTCCTACCTTGGGCACCTCCAAGGGAGGTTTTCACCTAGGTACCTTATTCTTTCTTCTCTTTTTCTTTTTTGACATCACTAGGCTGCCTTAGAAGAGGTTTTCAACCCAATGATGGGACTCAAGCACCTCATGGAGGTTTTCACTTGAGTCCTTATTATCGTTTATTGTTTCTTTTCTTCAATGAGTGGGTGAAGTGGAAGATAAGGCATGCTTCACTACCATCACTATTTTATTTAGACCTTCAAAAAACTCTCTCTTGTAGAGGGGTTTCTTGTATACTTTCAATCGATGTCCATTTACAAGCATGGGGATGGTTTCATCATCAATGGTTCTGATCAGAACTGACCCATTGTCATTACATTTCTCCACAGTGTAGGGTCCCAACCATTTGGTCATCAGTTTTCCTTTGAAATTTTTGTAGCTTGAATCATAAAGTAGTGCCCAATCTCCCTCTTAGAATTGCTTCTCCTTGATATTTTTGTCATGCCATATCTTTTTCTGAAGCTGAACTACCTCCGTGTGGAGAAGGGATTACAATCTATATTCATCCAATCCATTGAGCTGAAGTAATCTCTCCTTCTATGCATGGTTGAGTTCTAGGTCTAGCGCAGCTACCATCCTTTGTGTATTAAACTCAAATTGTATTGAAAGCAAAGCCTTCTTCCCATATATTAGTTCATAGGGTGTGAACTCGGTGGTGGTCTTCCATGTGGTGTTGTAGGACCAAGTGGCCTCAGCTAATCTATTAGCCTAGTCTTTTCTGCTACTGCTCACTACTTTGGTCAGGATCCCTTCCAATGCCCTATTAGCGACCTCCACTTGCCCATTGACTTGTAAATGGTAAGGGGTGGAAGTCATATTCTTGATCTCATGATGTGTGAGCAGGTCTTCAATCAGGTTAGAAGTGAACTGACTACGTTGATCTATGACCAACTCTCTCGAACACCTAAACTTGTAAAATATGTTTTCTCTCAAAAAATCAACTACTTTTTCCTTTGTCGCTACTTTGATTGCTTTTGTCTCTACCCATTTTGTCAGGTAGTCGGTGCAGACAATGATGTATTGTTTCTTCTTTGAAGGAGGGTTGATAGGCCGCACAAAGTCCATTCCCCACTTCTCAAATGGCTCAAAGGTCACTTGAGGTTGCATGGGAATCTCATCCTTTGGAGTAGGTTTCCCCATCCTTTGACATCGATCACACTGTCTTGTATATCTCCTCACATCCTGATGAAGAGTGGGCCAGTAGTAGCCTGCGTGCAATATCTTGAAGGCAATTCTTTTTGCTGCAAAATGACCTCCACGAGGCTCATCATGATAGGTCAAGAGGATGTCAAAGAATTCCTCCTCCCTGACACAACTTCTCAAGATCTGATTTGGGCCATGTTTGAAGAGATATCCTCCAATCCAGGTGAAAGGGGCGCTTTTCCTTACTTTCTTGCTCTTCCCTTTTGAGGATAGGTGTGGTGGGAATTGTGCTGAAACTAAGTAGTTTTCTATATCAGCAAACCATGGAGAGAGCACTAATATAGTAAATAGATGTTCATCTGTCATTTGGTCATCCACCATCCCTTCTTCACCTGTAGGCAAATTTACTCTAGACCAAAAGTCAGCAACAACATTTCCTTTACCAGGCTTATCAATAATGGTTAGATCAAACTGTCGCAATAAAAGCAACCATCTAATAATGTGAGCATTTATATCTGGTTTGTTCATTAAATACCTAATTGTAGCGTGATCGGTGTGCACAAAGTTTTTATATCATGTGATATAATGTCTAAATTTGTTTAAGGAATGCACGACAACTAGGAGTTCCTTCTCGGTCACTATATAGTTTAACTTTGCCTTTGACAAGTTTTTGCTTATAAAGTATATGGCATAAGGTAGCTTTTCATCAATTTGTCCTAAGGCTACTCCTATTTTTTTGTTTGAGGCATCTGTGTGAATGTGGAAAGGTTGGGCCTAGTTTGGGCCTCTAAGAATAGGGGCAGTGACTAATTTTCTTTTCAAGGTATCTATTATCACTCAATTTTTCCTAAAAGTTGTAAGAAGAGGAAAGGGGTCTGAGGTAACCACAAACCAACTTTTGGGTATAGAATCTAGCCAATCTATACCTAGATAGGGCTCTCTCCTTATGATTTAGCTTTGTTTTTATAAGGTTTTAGGCTAGTTAGGAAAGCTTTGGAATTTTGGTTGAGTTTGGTGAAATTCAATAGCAAAGGGGCAAAACAGAGTAGTTTAGGCCATTAGGCTAATGGAGTCAGAAGAAATGGCTCAACTGGAATTGGTTTCTTAGTAGAGGATGATTTCACAGGGCAAGATAGCTAAAACAAGGATGAAATGGTAACTTGATCGGATGGGATGGGCTTAAAAGGTATGAAGGGCAATTAAGACTCCTTCAATAATATTTTAGGAGAAAAGAACTTGAATGATCACCAGTAAAGAGAAGCTAAGAATTCTTTAATAGATGATCAAAATGATTAAACTAGGATACAGGAGCAATTAAGAATTCACTGTTTATGCTAGTTTAGAGGAAAATATCAATAATATAAATGATTGAAAACAGATTGCACTAAAGAACTTTTTGAATTAATATTTTTCGTTTAATTATTCAGATATGAAACATAATTGATATAATAAACAAAAGAACAGTAACACTTGAGATATAAATGCTTATTTGTCCAATGTATTGTTCGCGAATTCTGTGAAAAGTCCTTTGTATTAATTCTTCATCCAGCCAACCATGAAATATTTGTCCAATCAACACTTTATTCCAAAATAATCAGTTTTACAGCAATGTCTAAGAATCCACCCTCAATACTCTGAATGGGGGTGTAATTATACAAAAAACTTTACAATGAAATATCTCATAACAAAGTGAGATATAATCTGAGATGATTAATCACATTTTACAAGAAAATAGGGCCATATGACTTCGTAGATGATAGATGATGCAACCAAATGGTTTGTTGTCCCTATTCTTGAGAGTGTGCTGGAGTTAGGCCCTATGATTTGGCCTCTTGTTGTCCTTGGTGTAATTCCATGCTAGTTGCTCTATTTTTTATCTTCTCGCCGATACAATTTACCTGCATCTGATACTCTTTACCTGTATGCTCTCGGTTCATCCTCTTTAACCTTATTAACTGTAGTAAAAATCAAAATTTACTTTTTACCAAGGATAAATTACAAAATTTCAAGAATTTCTTGCCACCATTTTGGTTGTGGTATTTTGGTTTTCTGAAGCTTTTTAAGGGTTTCATCTGTTTTTGTATACCTCAAAAATGTAGGTTGAATTGGGAACAAATGCTTCAGTTCATGCTCAACATAGAATAAGTTGTCTAGGCTATTATAGAGAACTCGAGCTGTAGGGAGTGCTTTTATTCATGATACACTTTTTGATGAACTCACTTGATTTCCTGCATATTGATCCAATTTATCCACATAGTCTTTATGCCTCATTAATTTTTCATTAATCACTAAAGGACTAGGTAGCCCTTTACTCTGCAAAATAGCAAACTTTTCCATAAAAGCATTAATCTCTACCAGCATTTCATGACATCTTGTTTCTAAATTTTGCATCAAAGTTATTTTGGGTAATACCCTTTTGATTTCCAAAATGGTTTCTATTCTATCTGTAATATCAAATTCTTCCAATTGTTCCTTATTCCTAGTATTCAAAAAATGTATGAGCCTATTGGCTTCTTCAGGCATTTTCCTAATTCTTCTTTTGTTATTTGGATTTCTTCTTGGGTTGTCTTTACTAGATAAATCTACTCAAAAATTACTTAAATTGATGGCCAACCATCATTTATTGATTGAGTTCTGTTGGCCCAAATAATTTTCCTAATTTCTGTCAGAGGTTTGTCAAAAGTAAGATCCTTTTCTAATGATTTAACTTTGTTTTCCAACCCTTTAATCTCCCTTGTATTTTTTGCAACATTTATCTTTGAGTGATCATAGCTTTTTTCCAAGTTAGCATACTATTCTTTATCCTTTTTTAACTCTGAAACCTACAATTTCATGTCCTCCATTGACTTTATTAGTTCCTTTGTTCTCAAGTTGGCAGTGCTGCCCTATGCTAGTCCTGATGTTGTTGTTGTTGTTGTACCTGTCACCACCTCTGCTATGGCTGCTGGGATGTTTGGTGCTAATTTTGTTCCCAGTGTAGAAGGGACTGTTGTTGAGACTACTGGTATCAAATTAGGAGGCTAAGAGGTCGACTCTCCCTGCTTGTCCTTCAATGCTTTTTCTAGTTCTTGCTCAGTCTCATTCAACCATTCATTAATTTTTAAGAGTAAATCCATCGATTCTTCTTTAGATTTTTATTTCATGATCTCATCAGTCTATGGATGCCTTGAAGGAGGTAGCTTTATCTTCTTCCTTAAAGCAGCAATGTCTTCATCTTTCTTTTTGATTAATGCTTCTACACCCTTCACATCTTTGGGATCATGTCCCAATCTAATAATTATTTCTTCTGATGAAATTATTCTATTATATTTAGCATGGGAGGAGGCTTTCTCCAAGTGAAGTTGGGAAGTTGTGTTATCCAAAGAATTTTGCAACCTATGGGCCATCATTTCCTTACCAGTTAAGGTTGAATAAATCATTTCTCCAGTTTTCTTATGAAATTCAATCTGATTCATAGGATGATATCCTTTGCCATGAATTCCAAATTTGTTCTGAGATAATATGTTGCTGATTGAGGTTGTTGCACTTTAAGCTTGAAGTAGCTCATTATCATTTTTCCCTCTTTAATGTCATAGGCTGACATTAATCTCTGTTGATTTGTGGGGGTCATTTTCAAATATTGATTTTAAATTTGAAGCCTCAATGGATCATTCCTAGCTTTTAATTTTGTAAATGTTTTCTTGGTGGCCTCAAAGATGATACCTCTGCACTTTGTTGTCTTTTTAGATCCTGTCTATTTGAGCTAGTATATGCTCCTCCTGCTACAAAAGTTTGTTGGCTATATGTTATTTCTTCCCTCTGACTATCTATAGTCTCTTCAACAAATTCCTCCTCTGAACAAGCTATCCTGAAGGTCCACTGGTCTGGGTAGTAGTTTCCCTATCTCTCTTTCTGTTTCTTTCCTCATTTAGAGAAGTTCGCAAAACGGGAGGTTTTCCCTCTTTGCTTTGAGTTGGAGGAGTTGGCATTGGGGCCTGTTCTTTGGAAGTTGCAGGCTGTTTTGACATTGTAGACTGTTCTATTACTTGAATGCTAGTTTCTAATTATTTTCGTTTGGATGACCTTGTGGCTGGTGTTCTAGTTTCCTTTGGAGGTTGTTGAGAGGTTCCAGTAGTGGATGCACCAATTCCTAATCTTTGTACCTGCCCAAAAGAATCCAGGTCAAGTGTTTTCTCAAGATATCTCATAACATTCTCAAAATTGACCTGTTCATTATCATTTTCTTCTAGTGTCCCTTCCCTCCATTCATCCATTTTTGCAAATTGTTCAATTTCTAGGATCCTATGGTGAATGTATGGAGACAATCTATTCTTCATTCTTCTATCACATATAAAGCTGTTAGGGTCATATGGTATCCACCCAAAACTCCTTTTTAACTTAAGATGATATTCTAAAATCATTTTTGTTTCTCTCCATGCCTCCGTATTGTTACAAAAAAAAGGGCCTAACTGATTCTTGATTCTAAGCCAAGCTTTCTTCTTAGCATTATAAAAAAGAACCAAGTCTAAATTTATCATTTGCCTAAAGTATTCCAATGCAAACAGTCTCATTAGAACATACTTTGGTAGTTTAAAAGGGCAGAGTTCACACCCATAAATCCTGATTTCTATATGTTTCTTGTATAGGTACCAATCACCTATTCTGTACTGCTTGGAGAGTTGGAGGATCTTCTTTATATCACCACTGATCGTAGGAGGGGAAACTCCTGTCAATAAGGTGGTTGCTGGATGTAAAAATAGATCAATGAATTCATTGTAGGTGTAAGGGGTCTCAAGGGATTTATGGAAAATGGGACTCCAAAAGATAACAGATCTTGGATTTCCTTTGGTGTCAAGTTTCTTGACGTGGAAAGGGAAGTTATCAGACTGATAATACAACATAAGATGATAAATGAAAGTGATGTATTTGACGACTCCTTCATTGTCCAGTCTTAGGAAGTGGCGATGAATTTTATTGGCAATAGAGGAGGCATAGTCATACTTAACAGGAGGGGGTTGTCCAGAAGTAAATATTAACAATAACACTAGGGTTACCTCATCAAAGTATTCACTAGTGTTAAATCCCATAACTAAACATATCATATCCACTATAATTCTTCCCATATCTGTGAAGAAGGTTTGTCCATAAGGGGGTGGGCTTTGGGCTAATGTTTTTATAAAATGAAGGTCTAACCGATGCGAATAAGTTATGATTGTGATAGTTCAGTGGATTTCTCAAGTAAATAACCAACTGAAAGGGGAGTAAGAGCTTGACCTGGGGAAAATTGCAACATTTCATTAATAGATGTAGCTATTATGGAGAATAGGACTGTTTGACTTGGGGACATAACAACTCTGCAATTAGGGTCATAATTGGCACAACATTGATGAACTATATTAGGGAAAACATGGACTGAGGGGAGAAAATACCTAGGAAGGTTGGATTCCCACAGTCCTAGGATGTATGAGTCATTTAAATATTTGTCTCTGGCTTGGAAAAGGACCTTAAGGTGATTCTGGTCAGTGGATAGGTCCTTTATTTGGAAGTCTTTATCTGCAAGAGGCAAATAGTCTTGTTCCTTATGAGGGGCATTGATTGGTGCGACATTCAAAACAATGAGGGTTTCCATTTCTGGTTCTTGTGGATTCAGAGAGGAATTTTGGTTTTCTATGAAAAATGGGCAAAACAGCGGGTGGGGGAACATATATGGTGAAATAAAGACTTAATTTGTAATGAATTTGGCCCTTTTTGGTGGAATTTATAGTGTAAAACTAAAACTTGCAGGGTTTCAGATGAAAGTGGATAAATAGCTTTATTTGCGGATGAACACTATAATGACAGGATGGATAACAAGTTCCAGGCTGCGTCACTGCAAGTTTCTTAACTAGGTGGCGGTTGGAAAGCTTGAACAGTTGACCTTGACGTCCTGTGCATGGGAACACAGTTTGTCGTATGAAACAATGAAATTACATTTCGCTCGTTTTATTCACAAAGTTAAGGTTGGTGGGTTTTTTTTTTTATTTTTTATTATTCGGGCAGATGATGTGGGTGGTAAAAGAGATTTTGTCATATGCGAAAGGTAGTAAGTGGTATGGTGTCACACTGATTTTGGGGTTGGGCGGTATTTGGCCGGGAACCAGCAATTCCATTGGTTGCATGACACGTGGCAGCGGTACAGGGTGAAAATTTCTTGGTGATTACATGTTAACGCACGGTCACCAAGGGTCGTGCGATATGAATAATTATCGTTTGATGTGGGGAGCGCGATCTGACGGCTGACGGGAGGCGCGATCAGATGATGTTTAAAGTGAGCGGGCCCGACGCAATTAAAAATTAATTCATCGGATTTGGGGTTACGTGATTGGTTGGGGGTTCTTAATAAACCGTGAGGGTTAATTAATCCTGATTAATGCAATGGGGGATTGGGCTATTAACTAGTTACGGGTTAACTAGTTAATCCCAGTTAAAACATACTTATGGTTATAATTAACCAATGGGGCAGGATATTAATATTTCAGGGTTTTTTATGTATATAAATAATATGGGAAAGGGTAATATTGTGCAGGAATAATTTAATATAAGTTAGAAATTAGTATGAAAAATGTAATGAAAGCGCTAAGTAAAAACATTAGAGTTGTGCATCTAAACTTAGGCTTAAAGGGAAAAGGGGGTTTTATGTAGTGTTGTGAATTTTTTCCTAAGTAAAATGGGATTTTACTTAAGAAGAGACTTATGAATTTACATGAATTGTTTATGAATGATTCAAAGTACTTAGGCTTTTTAAATTATTGGGCCGAGGGTCCAGTCCCTTCAGAAGTCAGAGAAATGCTCTAAGCCCCTCCAATTTAGTAAATACCTTATTCCTTAGGGGAAATTAGTGAATAATTAGGGAAAATGAGAGGAGAGTTAATAATTATGACTTTTCTTTTCTTGAGATTCTTTCAATGTACTGTATGCCTTGGCTTTGTGATGAAAAATGAAATATTAACACATTTAGAGACATTATTCATCACACATAATTCTACAACATCAACTACCTACCCTACCTACTTTAACCGAGCATTTTTCTTCTTTATTAGGGTGCACTTGAACTGGTAAACCCTCTTCAATCTTCCTTTTCTTTAACATCATGATATCTATCTAAATCTACACTTATTACATCCAAGGGCTTAGGTTAAACTATTGAGCTCCTTTATTTACTCTACCTATCTACTTATCTGCCAAGATTACACTATTTGGTCAGATATTTATTCTCTATTTCTATAACATGAAATTGAAAAATGAATGAGCCAAGTTTAAATAGTTTGACTATTCATGAATTGTGGCATACGTGACAAGCTGCACACAATTTGTTTATTACACAAAATGAAAAAATAGTGGCATTTAGACTTGCACACTTTCCTAGTCTTTTCGTTTGGGGTTCATTTTATTTCATTTTTTGACCATCTTTTATTCTTTTTACCCTTTGATTTTTCTTTTAGGGTATACCTTCTTTACATTTTTATTTTTTATTTTTTATTTTTTTGAAAATATGGAAAAACTTTGCAATAAGAAAAGGTATGAACAGGAAACAACTATTTAAATGGCCTCTTAGGCTAGCTTGCTGAAATATTTAATGAATCTCCTGTAATATCCATCTAAGCCTAGGAAAATTTGGACATCTCTCACCTTTTGAGGAGGTGGGACCCTTTGGATGATGGAAATTTTGTTGGGGCCCACCTCTATTCCTTACTCAGAGATTCTATGACCTAACAGGGTCCCTTCAGTCATAAAAAATTCACATTTTTCTAGACTGAGGGATAGGTTCATCTCAATACACTTGTCTAGAACTCTTCCTAGGTTAGATAAAGCTTCCTGAAATTCAGAACCATAAGGAGTGAAATCATTCATGTATATTTCTACTACGTCATGAACCAATTCAGAAAATATAACCAATACTACTATTTGGAAAGTGGATGGAGCATTGCACAAACCAAAAGGAAGGACCTGGTATGAAACAGTACCCTAAGGACAAGTGAAAGCGGTCTTATCTTGGTCTTCTGGGCTGATTTGAATCTGATTGTACCCACTAAACCCATTTAAGAAGGAGAAAAACTTTTTCCCTGCCAGACCGTCTAATACTTGATCTATGAAAGGTAAAGGAAAATAGTCCTTTTTATTTGATTTTTTCAATTCCCAATAATCGACACAGATTCTCCACTTACAATTTTTCTTTGGCACTAGCACCAAAGGAGATACTCATTCACCGTCAGAGATGGGATAGATGAATCCTGCATTAAGCAATTTCTGTAGTTCTTCCTAAACAATATCTTTAAGTGTTGGATTATCCTCCTTTGAGGATGCCTGACTGGTTTGGAATCTTCCTTGATGTATATATGATAAGTACATATTGAAGGGTGAACTCCCTTGATCTCCTTATAACTCCAGGCAAAGGCATCTAGATGTTTTCTCAATAGGCTGCACAGTTCCTTCTTCTGGGAAGTAGATAGGGAGGGATTGATATTCAATGTTCTTTCTGGGTCGAACTTTATATTTTTGACATGGAGAGAAGTGGAGTCAGCCACACAGAGATCATTTAAGGGGTTGTTTTGGGTTTCTCTTACTATGTCCTCTAATGGTGATACAATGGGAGGTGGATTCTGAATCAAATTTTCAAGCATATCATCCTCATCTTGTTGTTCACCCCCCATGGCTATTTCTAATACACAGAGTGGTGCAAAATACACTTCATCCTCATCTTCCTCCTCCAACCAGAGAGGTAGATCATGTTCTAGCAAGGGTTGGGTAGGAGGATATAGGATTAGCTGCTTGGACATGTGCCCATTCTTTATGGTCATGTTCCTAGCTCAACAATTTATGTATGCATTGGTTGTAGCTAACCAGGGTCTTCCCAGAATGAGAGGATACCTAGTGAGCTTTTCCTTTGGTTGGAGAACTAAGAAATCAGCAGGGTACTACCAAGAATCGATGGAGACCATCACATCTTCCATAATCCCCTCAGGGGTCACTGTGGTGTGGTCTACTAGTTGTAGTATTGTCATGGTCTTCCTCAAGGAGCCCTAGAGGTTAAGTTTGAGCATTGTGTCCTTCTCCATCACATTAATGGAAACTCCCAGACCAATCAAGGTATGCGAGATCATTGTGCCATCAATGAGGAAATAAACTACTGGGCTTCTAGGGTCTAGATATTTTGGACAGATTACCTGCCCCAACATTAGGTCAGACAGTTGTCTTATGACATTGATGGTAGGGGCATCTCTCTTGCACCTTCTTGGATGCCTAAATCACTTCTGTTTGATCAACCTATTGTAGATAGACACATATTTTATGGCTTGGAGAAGTGGTATCTTTACACATAAATGTTTCAATTCTCCCAGGAGTTCAGTCTCTTCTCTGGTAGGCTAGACTGTCACATATAGTCTCTCAAGAAAGGGTGGATTTGCTTTGGGTTCGCTTTCCTCTTTATCTCTCTCAACCTCCCTGGGTGGAGGCTGGCTATCTGGGAGGACTTTCCCAGATCTCAAGTTAATTTCTTGAATCTCCACAACATAAGTTGGGCATGATGGTTCCCCACTATACACTTGTTGAGCTTATCTGTTATTTGGGTTCAGATTTGATTGGGCAGGAATTTGGGGTTGATTTGGTGGAGAAGAAGGTAATGGCTGTGGTTGGGTAGGTGGTGGAGGCAAAAGAGCGGGATGAGAGTTGTATTAGGGCCTCCATGCCTGATGAGATGCATTCCACTGAGGTGTGGCTGAGCATAGTGTTGGAGAGGTAAATCCCCTCTACGGATAGAGGCGATCCCTACTATCCCAAAGGGGGTCTAGCAACAATCAAACAATGCTACACGGCAGGTTCCTAGTTGTAATTAACAAGTGGGTAAAAGAAACCTACTTGGATTCCAACGCTATGTTTGTCGAAGAGATGATCCTCTCGCTCCTTCGCTCCAGCCGATCACAGTCCTCCACTATCTTCGCAGACGGACACCTGCACAAGCAAAGAGAGAGCAAACACAAGCGTAAAATCTACTAAAAACAACTATGTATCAGTCAGGAAGGATACAATTTACATTAATCATTCACAGGACAAATGGAAATGGAACCATAAGAGTAGTCATATCTCTTTATTAATCAGAAAATAGAGTAAGGTACAACCAAAGTCGTGACGCTGAGTCCTTCTCTAGAGGGTCCAGCTAGCATGTCTTCCAAGCATTCACCTTTGAAGCAAATCTCCCAAGTCAAAGGGGTCTCTCTCTCACATACAAGGCAACAAGCTCATAACCTTCCTCAAGCTCAAAGAAATCCTCACACAACACACCAAATGCCTACAAAGAGCAGCACTAATGCACTAAGAATTCCTCAATCGGAGTCTATATGTTCCAAAACTAGCTGCTCATGGGCAATGGGGGAGGCTTATAAAGGAGAAAGAGTCTCCATGAATAGGTAAAGGATGAGCTTTCCCCCAAGATAAGTGGATGAGCAGTAGAACAAACATGCCAGAGAAAGGATGGCGACCTCAACAATGCTAACAGCCAAGTCTGGAGTCATCTGGAAGGTTGGCTGTTAGAACTAATTCGCCTAAACAGGATCAGCGCGGGTGCAAAACTGGGCTGGCGTGCTGGCATCGCAGAACCATTATAGAAGAGGTCTCGTCAGCGCTCAATGATACAAACGGAGGGCGCGTTGTTCGTGAAATTGGACCAGCGCGGAAAACACGTGTGCTTTCGCGCTGGCAGCGCAGCAGTTACACTAGCCTCCGCTAGTCAGCATGGTTAGTAAATGAACAGACGCGATGATTCAATTAACTTAGTCAAAGAGGGTTTTTTAGCCATTTCAAGGAGCATGAGCTTAGGTGAATGTGGTTTTATAGCACAGTAGGGAGATTGACATGATGGCAGTGACATTTTACTGTGTAACAGATGCCCTCTAAAGCATGAAGCCTGAGAGAGTGGGAGGGGTGAAATGCTTTACGAGACTGCTGGACTGGAACACCACCAGGGAGAACCTGCAGGCAGATACAACTGATATTTCAATTACATGTAGTCTAGGCATGGGCGCAGCCATCCAAAAGACATATGAAGAAAGGTCTATGGCGTGGATGCAGCCACCCAGCCGAAGAGACCATAATGATAAGAGGTATGGTCACAGCCATCCTTAAGAAGACTCAGGTATGGTCGCAACCATCCATTGATAAGTCATGTAATGATGTCCCACAAAATCGCAACCTGGTCCACAATGGACTAGAACCAGGGTCTTGCGCTCCATCCCAACCCGAACGAAGTACAAGCTCAAACATGTGAATATAGGTGTCGAAGTCGAACATGCTTGAACATCGTCTGATTACCAGCCAATGATGAAAGATGTTAACAAACGCGAGAGGAGCCACCAATGATGATGATGGTCCTCAAGGTACTATAGGTACAGTCCACGGGATGTGAATGAATGAGCCGGTGTCGAACACGCGCGGAGTCATTCGATCGGAGGCCAATGATGAAAACCTCGCATCGACACGAAGAACCTGCCATTGAGGCATGCAGGCGCTAAGGTACCCAAAGGGAGTCTCTAGGTCACTCCTGGATAATGAGCTGAAGTCGACATGAAGTGATCTTTATCGAAGGTGGGCCATAGTGTTTCCCACATCATCGACGCGAGATGGGCAGAGACAAGTTTGTTCTGTGTAAAAATATCAGAGGGAGGTTATACTCACAGAGGTCAACTTCTCTTGAACATCTCGGCGGCACAATGACGGATTTGGCAGTATTTGGGGGTCAAATGATCAGAGGTCGTAACGGAAGGACAATGAGCAGATGAGTGGCCAAATAGGAAAACCCAAACCCATGGAGGCAAAAGTGAAGCGAGATGAGATGTCCCCACCCAGACACGAATGCAAACAGTGCCATGTTCAAGAGCGACATACTGCCGATGACGACGATTACGGTTCCTTTATTCCCCCCACCATTTCTGGCGAGTACCCCGATTATTTTTGGATGACAAGCTTGACGGGGATAGCATATGCTTGGAGAGCGTCATTTCG